>JXSR01S001408.1:76256-87933 GCA_000969725.1 Ophiothrix spiculata
TAGCGTAAATTGGCTGAAGGTTATTGTCATTGCATTTTCTTGTTCTTGTTTTCCCCACTGGCTTAATATGATCATCTTTGTTGATTGCTACCATGTCATTCTTGATCTTGAACATCATTGTCAGTCTTGCATTCTTCCGTCTCTGCTGAAGTGTTTCCCAGTCAAGCTCCTCAATCATATTGGTCACCGTCACACTACTTTTCTGTCCATCGGCACATTACTGTCAGTTGGCAAATTGAGAATGCAGGAGAAAAGGGAAAGGGAGGGAGAAAGAGAAAAGGAAAGGAAGAAAAAGAAAGAAAAGAAGGGCAAAGGGAGAGAAAAGAGGAGAGAAGACAGAGAGGTCAGAAAGGAAGGGGGCTAGTGAGGGTAATATCAATGTTTGCAGTATTTGGGTTACAAAGAGTATTAAAAGCACATTTGCTTGGACTAGTTGGCAAGTTGATGTTAAAAGACTCTGATGCTGCATGGGCCGAAACAGGTAGCTCAGTCATCATATTTTCTCGGTTATCCTTGCATATTTTATTGTCACAAATGTTCTTCAGGCCCACACTTGGTCGGCAAAATCACTTAAATACTTAATCTTAATCAAAAAATGTACAATGGCGCATGTGAGTTTAACCTTGTTTAATTGTGACAAAAAGTATATCCTATAGGCAGTTGCCTGAGTTTATAATATAAGAAAAGGTCAAAGGGATGTGCGGAAACATGGGAAGCAAATTAGGTTGTCTAGTTTTCCAAAATTGGGCGCAAATTTTGACATTTTTTAGACTAAAAAAAATCAGCTCTGACAATTTAGTACCTAAAAAGTCAGTGTAAATTTTTGCAGGCAATTTGGTATTTTGTATGATTTTGTTTCAACATTTTGTATATGTTTGGCTTATTGAACCTCTTTTTCATGAATTTAGTACAACCGGGTGGGGGGAGGGGGGTCAGTTGGCACATTGTGGCTTTTGTAGTCGGCAAATTTGTAACTTGACTTTTTGAGGGCCCCCCAGATCGAAAATCCTGGCTACGCCACTGGTAGGGTGGACACAAAATGACTCTGTTGCATGGGACCCTGCAGGAGGGGGGTAAAAGTCATTGAAGGGGCAAAGTTTAAAATTGGTCAATTCTTGTTCAAAACCGTTTTAACATGTTCCTCGATCTCATCATAACGAACCAGCAAAAGTATACTTTGACCCATCTCTCAAGAGTTATTATATCCGAAAACATGAAAGCTCATACTGTTAGATGGGCCTATGGGAGTCAAAAATAGCTAGAAATTGAAAAAGTGTCCGATTTTGTTCAAAATGGTCTCAAACTTGTTCCGTCCGCTTGTCTCAAACTTGTTCCGTCTGTACAAAGTAATATTTTCCACTGTCTACGATCAACCGTTGCCATGGTACATGTCGATATAAAACTTTTGTTATTTGCACCAATTGGAAATAAGGAGTTTTGTTTGATACCTGTGGTTTGATACCATAAGAACGATTGATCGAAGACGTTGGAAAATATTACTTTGCGTAGACAGTTTTTCAAGACGAACAATTTGAGACCAACTCGAACAAAATCGGACACTTTTAAATTTTTTGACTCCCATAGGCCCAACATGTGACCCATCTAATTCAACCTTTCATGTTTTCGGATATATATCTCAAAAACCGTTCATCAGATATGGGTCAAAGTATACTTTTTCTGCTTCCTTATGATGAGAGGAACATGTTAAAATAGTTTTAAACAAAACTTGACTAATTTTGAAATTTCCCCCTGCAATAACTTTTACCCCTCCTCTGGAGGTGCATGGAGGGTCCCATGTAACTATCGATTTTGTGTCCACCCTATAGCAGAGAGGTGCTATTTAATTGGAATCTCTCTAGCGATGAGAGGATATGGTAAAACTCACTTTAGGAAGGAAAATAAAAGTGGTGCGGCCTGGTGGCCCGATAGTTATCAAAAAATAAGAAAATAACTATACCCAGAAGACAACATCTACTAAAAACAAATTTGTACAGTGCTATATTGTGGTTATTTATGTCAGGACTAGGCTTTAATAAATAGCATCAAATTCAATTAAATTTATTTAATTTTTCTTTTACTGGCTGAAAAATGATGCGGCCAAAGCCCACACGGTCTACACGGTTCCGACGCCCCTGAGTTAAACCCAAACGAAATTCAGAGTATACAAAATTGCTGAAAGCAAAGGTATACTTAGTAACGGAAATGGTCTCCTGATCATAAAGTCTCCTGAAATTATATATACTTATTAGTTAACAATTACTATCAGGTACCGTAAATAAAAATCAACAAATAGTACATCAACGGCCGTGCACCTGTCTGTCGGGCCTGTCTGCATCGCAAATTACCGCGCGCACAATTTCCCAAATGATGTGCGCAAATAATGCGTGAACCACCATGCGCACATGCGGTGCTAACGTCAACAATCATGACAATGTAAACATAAAACCACAAAACGTCAAAACATGAATACAGCATTGTGAGCTATTTGCGAAATAAATATTTTATAATAATTTTTATTTGTTAAAATGTTGAGATTAATCTTCCTTGTGAGTTGTTTGATTCTTTCAACAACCAAGTATGATGTCGCGGGATTTCATATCAAATCGGGTAAGTTTTAAGTAAAATTTAAGATATTACCGAAACAATTATTAGGCCTGTAATATATTTGCCAATATATTAATAGGCTTCTTATAGCACAGAGGTAGTGAAAGGCCGAGATATACTAATTTTCTGTACTTTTTCATTCAGTTTGTTCACGTTGAGAATTTGTTTTCTCATGGTAACCAATTAGGCTAGGCCTACATTGTTTCTTTTTATAAACCATTGGTTTATCAAAATTTTGCATTGTTGTCGATTGAAAAAACGTTGGTTTATTCGATTCAGAAACTGAAATATGGGCCTCAAAAAAGTAATACTCATGTGACCCTGCACTTCTACAACGATAACGTTATTACATTAATGATCAGTCACATTTCAAAATGCTAAAACTAGGGGTTCGGCTGAGTAGAAAATGGTAACTTCTGCGGCGCGTGGGTGAACTCGACAGATCATCGGTAGGTATTCTTTTAAAGACGACAGAATGTGGTTGTCTCTTTCATTGTCAGCCAAAAAGCGCTCCGAGTCTCAAAATTCTAGCGAGAATAAACGTTGACATAAAACATGATCAATCATCTATGACAGGTCACATGACGTCTTAACGTGAACGTTTAACTTAAGTGAATTAGGCAGTTCGTCTTTTAAGGGGCGCCGTAGTGTAGTGGTTAGCGATCTCGCATCATTACACGCATTGGGCCCGGGTTCGATTCCCGGTGAGGGCACTTGCCGGAATGGAATCTCGGAATCTTTGCTTAGACGTTTATCTGACTTAGTGGCAGCATTGGGCAGATATTCTAGTTCTACTCCGCTCCTAGCATGAAGTATTTAGAGTTGGGTAAATATTTCATGAGAGATCGTCGTCCTTCGGAGGGGACGTAAAGCCGTCGGTCCCATGTACAGAAGAGTCATACCTGTACATGCAATCGCAGCCAGTATCGTAAAGAGTAGGGTATTCTACCCCTGACTGTTCCCAACCCCGTTTCGGACAATTTTTGGACTTTAAAATCCGCCTGTGCGTTAATACTCACTCAGTGAGGTCTGCACAATAATTGGAAGAAGAAGAAGAATTAGGCTATTATTATACTGTTCTCTTTTTTATGAGTATTTCGGAGGGACGGTCTGTTGTGAGGCTTTACGCCCAAAGACATTCGCTCGCCCGAGAGACATTCGCGTTATTCCCTTTGACTTCCCGGATTTGACATATTCGCTCAAATTTTAGAGTAAATAACACTTACAATGCTTGGATATTGGTTGAATCAATGAAAACATCAAATTATTTAATGTTAACATCGACATAATCAAGCATTGAAAACATTATTTTGCCTCCACCCGAGAGCCATATGCCGAGCGAATGTCTCTCGCGAGAGCGAATGTCACTGGATGCCAAGCCTGACTGATTATACTCGCCAACATATAGCATTCTAATATAAGCAATACATTTTCATTTCATTCTCAAGATGGAAAATTCAGAGGGACCCTCGATGAATTCCGTGCCTCACAACCAGAAAACGACTGGAGGTCATCATCAGATTCGTATCATCAAGATGAATACGCCGGAATAGACGATGTTGATAAAAAGCATCCATCACAACCACAAAGCGACTGGAGTGAGTTTGATAAACAGAGCCCAACGCAAGAAGTGAAGAACGATATCAGCTCGTCATTTTATCTAGTTGGAAAATATAGAAACGAAAACCGTGATGAACAGGGTCCATCGCTAACAGAATACAACGGCTTAGGTTCCCAATTTTTATTGAAGCTATCCGATTTCAAAAATGCGTTATCAGACTACAGTTATAATGTTGACATTGCACTAGCTTTTAATTCTTATTATCAAGATTTTGATGAAGAGCGTTCCTTGGAATCTGAGGAGACCGACCAACGGACGACGACGAAAGGGATAAGCGATTTAAGTCCGTCAGTGTATGACGATGGTGAATACGGAAGAGAATTTCTTGATGAACAGCGTCCATCGCCAACAGAAAACAACGGCTTGAGTTCATCATTTTTATCAAAGCTGTTTGATTACACCACCACCACGTTACCATACAGTTTTTATATTGAAACGACACAATCTTTGTATTCTCATCATGAAGATCGAGCAATAAGAACCGATTCTGGTGAACAGACGAACGACTTGATTTCTATTTATTCTAATTATGGGTATGGATCAACAGGAATAGATGACCTAAATAAACAGCGTCCATCACAACCAGGGATGGTCGACTTGGGTTCATCAATTTATTCTAATTATGAGGATGAGGTGACTCAAAGAAGTGATTCTATAGAACAGCCTACATCACAACCAAAGATGAACGACTTGGGTTCATCAATTTATTCTAATTATGAGGATGAGGTGACTCAAAGAAGTGATCATGGAGAACAGCCTACATCGCAACCAGGGATGAACGACTTGGGTTCATCAATTTATTCTAATTATGAGGATGAGGTGACTCAAAGAAGTGATCATGGAGAACAGCCTACATCACAACCTGGAAACAAAAGATTCAGACGAGATAAAAATGAGGCAACTGATAAAAGAGAAGATTTTGTTGAACAGCATCCATTGCAACAAGAGAGCAACGATTTGACTTCATCAATTCATGATTACGATGGGCTAAGTAAAGAAACTGCTCCTGTTGAGCTTCATGCATCATCACCAGGGACCAAAGGCATAGTTTCCTCGCTTTATTTTCACTACCGTGATCCACATCATGCATCGCAACCAGAGAACAACGTGATGACGTCATCAATTGATTCTTACCAAGATGTTGAAACCGAAGGAAAAGATGATGAACGGCAATCACACAAGAATGACGTCATCTCATCAGCATTGTATTCTTATTATCAAGACTGGGCAATCGGGAGAATCGGTGTTGATGAACAACGTGTAACAAAACCAGTAGATGAGGACTTCTTCAAATCAATCGGTTCATCAATTTTGTCTTATTATGAAGAAAAGACAATTGAAAGAGGTGATCTTAGTGAACAGAATACCTCTCAATCTGGAAACAACGGCTTGAGTTCATCATTTCATTCTCAAGCTCGATCAGGAAAAGACAATCTTGATCAACAACGACCATCAAAAATAGTGCCGAGCAGAAATGACCTTAGCTCATCAAGCTATTCTGATGTAGATGGGGCAACTGAAAGAAGTAATCTTGGTGAACAGCATACACCACAACCAAGAAACAGCGACTTGAGTTCATCAAGCTATTTTTATGTAGATGAGGCAACCGAAAGAAGTGATCTTGGTGAACAGCATACACCACAACCACGAAACAGCGACTTGAGTTCATCAAGCTATTTTTATGTAGATGAGGAAACCGAAAGAAGTGATATTGGTGAACAGCCAACACCACAACCAAGAAACAGCGACTTGAGTTCATCAAGCTATTTTTATGTAGATAAGGCAACCGAAAGAAGTGATCTTGGTGAACAGCATACACCACAACCAAGAAACAACGACTTGAGTTCATCAAGCTATTTTTACGTAGATGAGGCAACTGAAAGAAGTGATCTTGGTGAACTGCATACACCACAACCAAGAAACAACGACTTGAGTTCATCAAGCTATTTTTATGTAGATGAGGCAACTGAAAGAAGTGATCTTGGTGAACTGCATACACCACAACCAAGAAACAGCGACTTGAGTTCATCAAGCTATTTTTATGTAGATGAGGCAACTGAAAGAAGTGTTCTTGGTGAACAGCATACACCACAACCACGAAACAGCGACTTGAGTTCATCAAGTTATTTTTATGTAGATGAGGCAACTGAAAGAAGTGATCTTGGTGAACAACATACACCACAACCAAGAAACAACGACTTGAGTTCATCAACCATTTTATATAATCAAGATAGGACATTCGAAAAAGACGGTCTTGATGAAAAAGATCTATCGCAACCAGGGGAGAAAAACTTAAGGTCATCTATTCATTCGAATGACCAAGATGTGGAAACCGAAAGAAGGGATATACCTCAACAACCAGAGAAAAGTGACTTGAGTTTATCAACTTATTCTCACTATTCCTATTCTTATTATGAAGATGAATCAATTGAAAGAAGTGATCTTGATGAATACTTGAAGAGTTATTCATATTCGGGAAGCAACGACCGGGGTTCATCGCCATATCCTTATTTTCAAGATGAAATGAATGGAAAAGGGAGTGATGATCACCAGCATCCATTCCATCAAGGAAAGGACGACTTGAGTTCTTCGATTGATTCTGTTTCTGAGTCGCAATTAGAAAACAACGACATGAGTTCAGCGTCTTATTTTCATTATCAAGATAGGATAGATGGAATAGGTGATCATGATAAACGGGGTACATCACAAACAGGCAATGACGACTTGAGTTCTGCATTTTTATGGCAGCTGTTTGAGTTCACAGACGAGTTACCAGACTACAGCTTTGATTTTGAAGCAGCGCAAACAATGAATGAATTGGCTGAACTGCTGGGTCCTTATCAGGTGCCGTTAGGTAAGTTTTAAATATTGTAAATTATATCAGGGTTAGAGGGATGTAAAATAAAGTTCAAATTTGACATTGTTTAACTGTTTGTTTATCTATGGGGTAATAAATAAATGCAGGTGCTTATATAGCGCTTTCTACGAAGATCAAATCTCCTCAAAGCGCTTCACATTTATTCCGTTACCACTAGAATACAGCCAACTAACAGCTGCCTACAATTAACGGCGTTATTAACTATATTCCTAGTAACCGCCCATGATAACGCTTGGGTCGACGAGGCAATTAGGATTAAATGTTTTGCCCAAGAACATATTCTCGTTGACCGTAATGGGGCTAGAACTTCCAACCTTCTGATTCGGAGTCCTGCGCTATTCCACTAGCCCACACGAGCTCCCATAAAAGGGATCAATGGAAAGGTCAGAACTCCAAGCTCCGGTACACTCCGTGTAGATTGCCCCTGTATGGCACGCTAGAGCGGACACAAAACATATGTCAGCTTGCGGTATACTCACCATATCAGATTCGACGTGAATTTTACGAATTAGATTTAAAAAAAAAGTTTTTTGAGTTTTTAAGTTCGTTCTTTTCATTCACACCAGATATACCAAGATATATTAGAAGAACGTTAACTTTAAATGTAAATGAAAGAAATCGATCCCAATAAATGGCAGGGCTAAAAGGTTCTATACTGAACAAATCGTTATTGACTTAAAATGAAATAAAATAAAACTATACGCCTGTGACTCTTATGACTATATCTTGGCTTTTTTCTATTTCATAGTGAAAGAACAGATGTCAGACGAACCTCTACCAACAATTGAACGCACAACTAAGCCACCACTAACTGCTCCAACAAAGACAAAACAACTGGCAACCAAGCCTTCAGGGCATCAGCCACCAGTGACAACAGGACCTCCAGGACTTCTCATACCAGAGTCGACAAAACCTGCGAGTCTTCAAAAACCAGTGGCAACAAAACCTTCAAAACCGAACAAGCCATCAGTACAGCAAAGACCAGTGGCGACAAAGCCTGCGAGAGTCAATACCCCAGTGCAACAAGAACCCACAAGAATTCACCTACCAGTGGCGACTAAACCACCAGTGGCGGTGATAACAAAACCGCCTAAAAAGCGACCCAAATTAGCAACGAAACAGTCCATTCCACCTGGTACGTAATATCACAAGTCTTTTTTCCTAATATATCAAATTCTTTAGGAACGTTTTTCCCGGGTTTTTTCCATTGTTGTATCATGGTTAGCGCTAAATAATATCGCTAGAATTACCGCTAAAACGGCATTTCGGGATGAAGATATAGTGTTTCTAAAGCAATATGTTTTTGAAAAAAAATCATCGCATCTCACTTAATCCCCATGATCCCAGACTTAGTCCGTTACCCGAAGTTGGAGAAATTTACAAATATGTAAGGGAAAAATTATTTATTAAGAATTCATAACGACAACGCAAAAGACATGGCACCAAAATCATTTGTTTAAAAAATAAACATTTGGGGACGGGGTTACTGATGTTCTGACATATTTTGTATATTTTTTGTAATCATCTCATCTATTCTTATTTGTTTTTGCCATTTCAGATCGTCCTAGCTCTGGCCTCCGATTAGATAGCAATGGTGTCGTTATTATCTTCCTCGCAGTTGTTGCAACTCTATGTTCGAGGTGAGCGCGGTAAGGACTGGTTGCATGACGCTCAGCACTACCGCGGAGAAGATAAATGATTCACGATGTGCGTATGGTAGCCGAACTATTACGGTACTCTAATGGACGATGTGTTTCGATTGGTCGAGATGATACCATCCGCATAACAAGCGGTGAATACGTAATGCATGCCGTCGGACTAAGTTACTTCAGCGGGCCATGTGTTACGATTGGTCGCGAGACAATAGCATCATAACAACCGGTTAATACAAGTGACAACCGGACTATTGCTTCTACTGGACTGAATGTTTCATCTGGTCGTAACAAGGAAACTATTATAACAACCGGGGAGTATAGTAGCCGAACTATCTTTGGCTGTTGGACTTTGTGGTATGTATGGTCCAGATGATACCATCATAAAACAAGTCAAATGAAAACCGGACTTTTATTTTGGACTGTTCGAGACAATGATAACGTCATTATAACAACCGAAGGTATGATAACCGGACTATTACTCTAGTGCACTATATGTTACGTCTGGTCAGGACAAAGATACCACCATGAAAAGCGTCGCAGTGAATACATGATAGCCGGACTATTACTCTATTATGCAGTGGACTATGTGTTACGTCTGCCGAGACAATGACATATGATAGCTGGACTATTACTCGGACTATGTGTTATGTCTGGCCGAGACAATGACATCATCATATCAACCGGTTAATACATTTAATAGCCGGACTATTACTCTAGCGGACTATGTGTTATATCTGGTCGAGATGCTACCATCATATCAACCGGTGAATACGTATGATAGCCGGACTATTACTCTAGTGGACTATGTGTTATGTCTGATCGAGATGCTACCATCATATCAACCGGTGAATACATATGATAGCCGGACTATTACTCTAGTGGACTATGTGTTATGTCTGATCGAGATGCTCCCATCATATCAACCGGTGAATACAAATTATAGCCGGACTATTACTCTAGCGGACTATGTGGTATGTCTGGTCGAAATGCTACCATCATATCAACCGGTGAATACATATGATAGCCGGACTATTACTATTAGTAGACTGTGTGCTACAAAAGTCGCGACAATATACCATCATAACAGGCGATGCGGAATACGGGTTCTTTATAGGGTTTAGGAATAGGGTGTTGGTGGTTTTTGTCGGAGGGTGTTGGTGGTTTTGTACCAAACACGGATAGGTTCTTTTTTGAGACGAACTTTGCGAATAGCTTCCAATCATGGAGTTCCATGCACCGATGTTCTAGCTGTATGGCAAGATCACTTGTTGGTCGTGACGGTGAAGTCACTTAACCAGGGGCGGATCCAGTATATGCGCCTTTTTTTTATCATTGTTGATGGTGCCTCGACGCCTATTTAGGAAATGCAGGCACCGTTTTGTACTATAATTGGCTAACCTGGGAGGGAAGTTAAAGGAGCAAAGCCTCCTTCAGGAATTTTTTGAATATTTCTAACAGAAATTCAGTGATTTTCAACTATAATACAATATTCATTTTTAAGTTGTGGGATCAGCTCGGCGCCCACTCAAAGCGCGAGACGGTGCGTTACCCCTAAATTCGCCCCTGCTAAAATCCCGGGGGGGGGGGGGGCACCCAACTTTGGTTTTGGTAGAGGTGTGCGGCCCCGATATCTGAAACCCTAGTCTAGGGAACGGAAGATTGACTCTGAAAAGGGGGTCTAGAGAACTGAAGGGACAAAAAAAATGACCTTCCAGAACTAGTTTTTTTGGTCAAAATTTGGGCTCTGGAAGCAAGAATTTTCGAAATTTTGCTTGAAATGGGGGTCTTGGGAACTAAATTTCAAAAAGTGAGGCTACTGAAAAAATTTTAAAAATAAGGATTGCGAACTGAAGGTTGTGCTTGAAATGGGGGTCTAGGGAGCGGCAGACAAGGTGTGATAAGGGGGTCTTGAGTGCCGCACATACCAGTATCACCTTCCTAGGTCAGTGGACCGTGGTAACCCCCGGGGGGCAATAATGTGCAATAATGTACAACTATTAATAGTTCAACTGATTTCAGAGCTTGTCGAGTTTGCGGCGTCTTCTCTTGCTCTTGATTCAAACAGTTCGATGATATACATTGTCGACTCAAAGTTGGAATAGCGATGTGAGCTCAAGTTTCCCAAACGATTAAATTGAACATTATATGGGGCACTTCAATCAAATAATTTATGAACTGAGTTCATAAATATTAAAGTAGAGAAATTATCAAATTAACCCGAGTTTTTTGGTATAGTCGATATGACTCAAATACAGAAGCAATATCCCGCTTTTTAAAAAGATTTTATTCGACCAATGAAATCAGGGACGTATCCAGATAATTTTATTTGAGGGGGCAAATAGGTACAAAACAATTTGAGCAAATAGCCAAAATGTTGCTTTAATTTATAAAACAATATGCAATTTCCTTAAAAATGTTTGCTATTTGATGGCAAATTATGCGACAAAAATTTTGTAAAATAAACAAATAAAGAGCATTGAATTTTGAACACAAACATCAACAAGTTTGTACTGCATATTTAAACGTTTTTTGTCTTCTCTCTAAAATGGAAATATTTACTTTTAAGTCTAATAGACTGTTATTAGTGATGAGACTTTTCAGAGATTTAAAATTTTAAGTCTCAAAAAAGATAGTCATCCTAATATTGTATTTTCGACATAGAATCAAACATTATAGTTATTCAAAATGAGCTTTTTGATTCAAAAGGAACTATGATATAAATCTTCCAAAACCATTATTCCACTCTCTACATTTCAGTGACAAAACTTTGAAAAGAATATTGCTGACGTTTTGGATTAAACATAAAACCTTTTGGTTTTAAAAACACATTTTGAATCATTACTAGGCTTGTTTCTAAGTCGAAAAGACTAATTAAAATAAATCTTATTTACGAGACTTAAAATTTTAAGTCTCTGAAAA
>JXSR01S001409.1:6895-23714 GCA_000969725.1 Ophiothrix spiculata
GATTTTGGCGATTTTTGGTGATTTTCGCGTTTTTCGACGCGACGCCACTTATGACGTCATACAAGGTCTTTTTTCAATTTTGTTGGTACCAATGGACTCGTGGGGGTCCTAGCTATCCACCAGTACCCTACACTTGATGTTTCGTCAAACGGTTTTCGAGATCGGATAGTTGAAACCTAGTTCAAACCAGTTGATACACAAACTGGTATTCAGAAATGTCAACTTGGATCAACTGGGATTTTATAACTACAACAAATACCAGTTGGACCTGGTTGAAACCTAGTTCAATCCACTTAATACACAAACTGGTATTCAGAAATGCTGGTATTCAGAAATGCCAACTTGGAATAACTGGGATTTTATCAACCAGCTTATACACAGACTGGTATTCTGAAATGTCAACTTGGATCAACTGGGATTTTATAACTACAACAAATTCCAGTTGGATCTAGTTGAAACATAGTTCGATCCAGGTGATACACCAACTGGTATTCAGAAATGCCAACAACTCAGTGGGATTTTATAACTACAACAAATTCCAATTGGACCTAGTTGAAACATAGTTCGATCCAGGTGATACACCAACTGGTATTCAGAATTGTCAACTTGGATCAACTGGGATTTAATAACTACAACAAATTCCAATTGGACCTAGTTGAATCATAGTTCGATCCAGGTGATGCACCAACTGGTATTCAGAAATGTCAACTTGGATCAACTGGGATTTAATAACTACAACAAATACCAGTTGGACCTAGTTTAAACATAGTTCGATCCAGGTGATACACCAACTGGTATTCAGAAATGTCAACTTGGATTTAATAACTACAACAAATTCCAGTTGGACCTAGTTGAAACATAGTACAATCCAGTTGATACACCGGCTGGTGTTTAGAAATGTCAACTTGGATCAACTGGGATTTTATAACTACAACAAATTCAAGTTGGACCTAGTTGAAACATAGTTCGATCCAGGTGATACACCAACTGGTATTCAGAAATGCCAACAACTGGGATTTTATAACTACAACAAATTCCAGTTGGACCTAGTTGAAACCTAGATCAAACCAGTTGATACACAAGCTGGTATTCAGAAATGTCAACTTGGATCAACTGGGATTTAATAACTACAACAAATGCCAGTTGGACCTAGTTGAAACATAGTTCAATCCAGGTGATACACCAACTGGTATTCAGAAATGTCAACTTGGATCAATTGGGATTTAATAACTACAAAAAATTCCAGTTGGACCTAGTTGAAATCTAGTTCGATCCAGGTGATGCACCAACTGGTATTCAGAAACGCCACCTTGGATCAACTTGGATATTATAACTACAACAAATACCAGTTGGACCTAGTTGAAACTTAGATCAAACCAGTTGATACACAAACTGGTATTCAGAAATGTCAACTTTGATCAACTGGGGTTTTATAACTACAACAAATTCCAGTTGGACCTTGTTGAAACCTAGTTCAAACCAGTTGATACATCAACTGGTATAATTTTAGAAATGTCAACTCAGTGGATCAACTGGGATTTTATAACTACAACAATTTCCAGTTGGACCTAGGTGAAACCTATGGCTAGAATACTTTGGTCAGACACAGGCTGGTCAGACAGATAGATAGAAGGATAGATAGATAGTTCATCAATGATCGTAAGTGAGTGTTAGTAAGTATTAGTAAAACAAAAAGTAAATCAGGCTTACATAAACTGCAAAAATATTTTTAAAGGGTTTGAGCTATAATGTTGCGACTGAAAAGCGAGACCATTTTTGTTTACAAATCAAAGCGATGAACTTTGACGATATAGCAATTCCGGAAGTAATTGGTCAAAGCAGGGAATATATAAGATTGGGAAATGACTGACACATTTATAAAGTGACACAGTATATGGGCGCCGCCATCTTGGCTTTTGAAGCACTTACCGCGTTGCGCATCTGCGTTGGTGCTACAATTCTAATTCATCGTAGTAAATAAACAATCATGAATGAAATGTCAAAGGCTGCGCTCTATGCTGCGCCGTGACTGCGTTCAGGTTTACGTCACTCACCGAAAAACTTCTCAGCAAGTTGTTCCAGAACACTTTTTTCTTCCCCATGATTGCGTCAGTCGCCATCTTGGTTCGCCGCAGCTTCTTCCTATTTTAGTAATGAACGACTGCCGTTATTGAGTGCCAGCGAAATGCCGGTGTCAGAGCCCTGGTCAAAGCTTCGTCGCTTGAGTGCAATGCATAGTTGGTTTCCGAAAAGGCGACAGAAATAACGTTCGTTTTAATACCATATCGTGGAAGTAAGTCATATACTTTATACTAAATATTATTCATGAGTTATGTTTTTAATCTGTAAACTAATGTTGAGCATTTACTATGCATGATGTAGGCAGCAACGGAAGGGTAAGCTTAAGTTAAGCTTTAAGCCTTAATGTCGTACTCCTTACTATGAATTGCACGGTCGTCTTCCATGGAACGAATTGTCTCCAATATATATCTGACATGCTGGTACCCCGGGGCTAGCAATAGCCTGTGTTTGTTTACATAAACATGATCATGGAATTTTCACAAGTTTATGTTTGGTATACTCCTTGACTACCATGGCCTAGGGCTTTAGCAATTAACTACGGTGTGCAAGTGCACATTTCCCACATTTTTCATGATGCGAGTCAAGTGTTCTAAACGAGACTTCAAAAAATTGGTAAAATTAACCATTGAATCAATGGAGCCCAGTCAGTCCACACTGACTCATGTATAAATCAAATGGACTGGCAAATCAGTCTAGACTAAATTAGCTTAAATTGCTTATGTATGTTGTTAATAATAATAAAAAGGAACAGTGTAGTTTCCATGGTATCGTGTTTTAACTAGTCCAAACTACTCCATATTTTGCCGTACATGTTATTTTCCCTGATCTAGAATTTCATTTGTTTTCCCTTATTCTATTTGTACTTCTTTTCCATTCTCATACTTTTCATTTGCAATAATTCAGCAGCAGTACTTCGTTTTTCCAAATAAACTTGCATACTGCACTGATACTGAACCAATATAACCAGCATTATGTAATATGTCCCTATCAGCATAGGCCAAGTTCATTGGTATCAATTTCATTCCAAGCCCAACCACCTGACCATTTGACATTTCAAAACAGAGGGGTGATTCAGTTTGACTAAAGGATTTTGAATTCATTGAAACCTCGTAGGTTTAATGGTCCCAGATTGAAACTAATAACTGGATCTAAAGGGGCAATTCATAACCCACTTTTCATCCTCAAAGTCACCTCTGTCATAATTGAGTATTATATATTAATATATCAATTTCAATTTTTTATATTTAATAATAGCTAATTAATTTAGCCGGTAAGAATCCTTGTTATGGTATATGTTGCAATCCCCAAACCATTCTTTCAAATGTGCTTGCATTTTTTAGGAAAATGTGTCATTTTCTAACTTACTGCCAATGTAATGAAATACAGTGTCCGTGTGACTGAGTGTCCTAGCTACTATACAATTGTGTAGAACGTACCGTGTACATGTAATCAATAAATAATTGATTGCGACTTTTTCCGTGTAGTTCATTTAGACCCGGACTTCTGGGTATGGGTGACACTCAGTCTCATTACACCAGGGCCCCAACAGTATTATTAGTAATTACAACACAGTAACCTATGTTCATTTTTAAAATGCTTAAAAGCTTGTAACTTGAAAACGAATGGTAGGAATCAAGTGGAATTTTCAGAATACATTTATGTTTTCCTCTTCTTTTTATTTAGCTGGAAGAGATGATGTTTTCATCACATCAGAATAATTAATTGCGCCTTTAAATTAGCAGTACCGGTGTGAAAGGAATCTTAGTCCCCCTGAAATGGTAGTCCGCCTTCCATAGACCATAACTGAATAAAGTGTGAAACTTAATGTCGCGTGAGAGTTGTTAGCCTATACTTTACTGTACAACCCGGACAATAAGAACGGGAGACTTACATTCCTGCTACACCGGTAAAGAATATCAACTACACCATATAACATATACCCCATTTTGTGTCTATTTCAAATTCTCAGTTTAAAATATTTTTCCTTTTTATTTATTATTATTTAATTACTATTCGCAGCAATATCTTTAACTAGTTATTCCTACAATTTTAAATTCTAAAACTGAGTACTGAACAGTAAAAGGGCTTACAATATCACTAAGTCCCTATGAATGATGAGCTTGTAGGCTGAGAACCAAAATGAATAAAAACATGTTAAATGTAAACAGAGAAAAAGAATGAATTTATAAGACAACAGCGGTTATTAACCCTAACCCTGGGACGTTTAAAACCTATCTTCTTTGAAATTCCTACATAAAAAATGGCTATTTTTACTCATTCGAACGCGGGACTCGAACCCGGGACCCCTCGCACCCCAAGCCAAAGTCAAGCAATACCAAGCCACGGGGTGGGCGCTGCCTGGCAGCGATTCGGTGCCTTCATATATCTCCCGTCTATGACGTTATTGGACTTGATTTACTATTTTCTTGATTTTATCCGATAGTACTTTTTAGTATAGGTAGCGTTAGGGTTATCATTAGGTCTATGCATTTATCATTCACAGCCGTGTTTATGCAAGGCATGCATGTCTTTTACATGTTTAGAATTTGGGTATGCTTGAAAAGCACCATATCTAAATGTAAAATTTTGCACTGATTTAAAAAAAAAAAGTCTTATTGACCGTAGAAGCGTCATTTCTTGAGATTTTTTTGATGAAATATATCAATTTTAAATCAAATTCAAACTCTTTTATTTTGTGTTGAAATATTTTTAATGGCATCAATTTTTGATTTAATTAAAACCACTTATTAAGATAATTGCATATATTTTACAAAAAATTATAAATTTTCAAATGAATAATGCCCACCAACAATTTTATCAAAATTTGCAACTCTTATGATGTGGATGACAACAAACATACACATTGTTTTTCTGATTTTTTTTTAAATTTAAAAACCCAAAATTAAAATTTTTAGTCCAAATTTTTTAGTCTAGATTTTTAAAATCACTATTTTTGTATATTCATTTTAAGGCATTGTTTATTGTATAAATATATTCCAAAAATAATATCGTATTAATTTTGAGTCTTTAATTATATACCGTATTATTATTATATGTGATGACTCACCCCGAAAAGGGAGACTTTGCGACAGAAAACTTTTCAAGATACAGGTGAAAATAGGCAGCAAAATATAGAAAATAATAAGAATTTCCAGCAGATTTTCTGTTGTAAAATTTGATCGCCTTGATCAATTTCAACAAGTAAGGTGTCACTTTAAAGCTTAGAAAATGTTGCAACAGATGAAATGAAAAAATCAAAATTGATATCATCTTCAAAGCCCCCCCCCCTTTCGGGTGAGCCATCACATATAAGAGATCAATATTAAACAACATGAAGGTCTAATAATGAGGGCAGGAGAGCCAGTTTAAAAATGTCTTGTACGTATAAAAGTGTACAAACCTCAACATTTCAATTGCTTATATCTTCTTTATATAGCTTTTTTTTTAAATCTCAAACAGACTGTAGAAAATGTTTAAACATTTTGAAAAATCAATGAAAAATCATTGTCAAAAAGCTACATGCATTGTGCATGGGTTACTTAGCAAAACCACTTTATTTTGTTTATTGAGTTCGACCCATTTCAATACGACTCATATCATATTATCGGACGACCTATCTAGGAACAATATCCCTATTTTTACTTTATATACTCAGTATTGGTAATTTAGTTACCATGGTTACCAGAAGTGATTCCGATGAGAATTAGTTTATGTTTAGGCCTATATATTTTATACCATAGATTTCATGATTTCGATCAAATTGTTTAAATCTGCATTGATCAAATACTTTGTTGGGTTTTAATCTGTAATATTGCTGGGTTTTTTAAGCTCAAAACACTGTCCTAAATAGTAAATAGGCCTACCTGTACCTTCGAAACTTTTATCAAATTCTTGAACTCCAATAAACCCTTCATAAGCAACAAACTACCGTAGCTCCTGTAAAAAATACAATAGAGAGTTAAATACAATTTAGTAACCTAGTACATGTAGTAATTTGATCTGTTCGCAAATTTAACAATATATTATAAAGTCTCAATGATTGTGACCCCAGGGGGGGGGGGGTCCTTCAAAATTTTTTGTACGGGTATGTGCCTGCCGGACTCCGAAAAACTGACCATCTCTATACCTGTTTTTGGCACAAAAACCCACCCATCAGTATACCAATTTTAATGGAAAAGCACCCAATTTTACTCATATTGGGTGCTTTTTTTGCAAACTTTCCCCAAAAGCACCCAATTTATGAAAATTGGGTGCTTTCATCTGAGATGAAAAACACCCCATCGATATACCAAAATCCTTGAAAAATTACCCCAAAAGGCAGGCACATATACGTAT
Organism: Ophiothrix spiculata; assembly: GCA_000969725.1. Taxonomy (NCBI): domain Eukaryota; kingdom Metazoa; phylum Echinodermata; class Ophiuroidea; order Amphilepidida; family Ophiotrichidae; genus Ophiothrix; species Ophiothrix spiculata. The sequence continues at coordinate 13,313 of JXSR01S001409.1, forward strand.
ACCTTGTCAATGTAAGTAACCCCCCCCCCCCCCCCCGGGATTGTGACAAAGTTAGTAATGTGTGTAGGCAAACCTCAACATATTCGATGAATATAAACTGTACTCGAAAGAATATCAGCAGCGAAAATATGCTTAGATTTCTTATTTCATTAATTTAATTACATTTTACATCTTATGCATTTTTTTTTTCAGGCTCATAATAGGCTCTGTTATTTTACATCAGCATACATTGTATAATGATTGTAAAGGTCGTTACACCCGATAAAATATCGTTAAGAACTTCTTAACGATATCTACTTGTGTATGAATAACCAAAGTTACCAAACTTACCACGGATAACCATGGCTACACCCACGAGGACCACATCTGACCTGATTGATGATGTCTTGCTCAAAGTTTTCGTTTATCTGCCTCTTCCAGATAGAGGACGGGTAGCAAGGTTAGTTACTAAAAGGGGCAATAGACCACTTTCGTATGTCCCATAATGCATCTTGAAAGTACCACAAACTGCGCAGTCGAGGTGTGCGCAATGCGCAGAACTTCTAATATGGTAGGCTGAGCAAGATTACGTCAAAAAGTCCCGTATTTGCGGTACTTTCAAGATGCATTATGGGGCACGCGAAAGTGGTCTATTCATGATCCACTTTTCATCCTCAAGGTCACCTCTATCAAAATTAAGTTTTTATCTAGTTAGACGCTCCATCAAGGTGCAGTACAGGGTGTCCCAGAACGAGTTAACTCCTACCTTTGGAGGGTCATAACTTTAAAATATTGCAATAAAATCAAACTGTTTAACTTAAGATATAATGTACAGGTCATAGACTATTTTGTGGATTAAAATCAAGTGATATGGTTCAATGGTATGGATGATATGCTTGTAACAAGTGGTGCATAAGGCCTCTGTCCAAGTTTTAATATTGTTTTTCAGACAGATATTTCCATATACATCTAATGGCAAAGATTGTCAACAGATTCAGTTTCTGCTCCTTATTTGTGACATGAACAAGAAATCACATGTTTTCTGAATGGATTTAATCCCTCTTTGTCTAAACTTGTCCATCCAAATAATACGAAATTACCCAATTAATCTGAATGATAACAATTTACTGCCATGCCAGGCAATGAATCCAATAACATATCAAGATAAGATACCAGCAAAACACATCTATTCTCTGAACATGACCATTTAAAAGTTTGGTATAAAATTGGATTGATTGAGCCCATATTTATTGGTCGAGCTATGAGTTGCAAAAATATTGGGCGAGACGTAGTCGAGCCCAATATTTTAAAACTCATAGCGAGACCAATAAATAGCGGGTGTAAATCATCCAATTTTATCATTATCATGTTTTGGATCCAATATTTTCCCACACTTGGACACCTCAAAGCATGATAATGTCCAAACTTGTCCATCCAAAACACGAAAATGTCTACCTAATTAATCTGAATGATAATGATGCTTTACTACCATGCCAGGCAATGAATCCAATAACATAGCAAGACAAGATACCAACAAAACACACCCATTCTCTGAACATGGCCATTTAATTAAAAGTTTGTGTCTCTTATATTATCCTGTGTAGATACTGGATACTGCATAAAATATTGTTAGCAAGGTGTTCAACCTTGCAACCCTCTGAACCCTGTATGCCTATCTTGGTCTGTTTGGCCCTAGCTGGTAAATTCTCAAATATGTGTTAAACATATGTTTCATAAATTTCTTCTTAACATGTACTCGGTATCAAATATCTTCTTATCATAAAAACTTTTGCTAAACGTAATCTGCGCTCCGAATTTCAGAAAAACTGAGAACAATTTCTCATTGATGTGGAATTGAACTGCACAACAAATTGATACTGCCAAATAAAGACAACCCATATTCAAACTGCATGAATTAACACTGCTTACAAGTCAATGTATATATTATAGGCACTATGTTTATCCCTCCAAGTGTAATAGAATTGCTTGATGATTCTCTTAATACATTTTTAATAATAATACAAAAAAACAACATTTTAGTAATGACATTGAATGTCGCTTAGTATCCGTCCCGGGGTACCCGTCAATTGATCCTAAATTTGATTTATATAACATAGGTGATGAATGGACATTCCACATATAATATTTTACGTATTTATTTAATTTGAAAATAAAATTTGAGCTTTTAATTGAGTTTTGAAGGATATATATGTTTGACAGTCAATACTGAAACTTGGAATGGAGCGTTTTAGAACACTTGTAACACAATCAAGCATATTATCAAAACCATTGAACCATGCTATCTCATTTTTATACTCAAGGTAGTCGTTGAGCAACACGTTGTACTTCAAATTAATTGTTTTACACTATATATTTTAAAGTTATGAACCTCCAACAAAAATAGGGGTTAATTCTTTCTGGGGCACCCTGTATTGTATCTATTGGTAGAATTAGACTTCGTGAATGATAAATGTTACAAACCCCAAACAATTCTTTCAAATGTGTTTGAGTTTTGGAAGAAAGTCATAAAATGTGTCAGTTTCATTAAAATGCTGAAAAGATTCTTTAACAAACAAAAACGTCCTTGCATCTAGGAATGCAAGAACAGCGCTAGTGCCACTTGCGCCATTCTTGCATTCTGTGCACTCATTACTATAAGAATGATGGATAGCGTATGTTCAATTAAATTCTTGTTTTCTGTTTAAAAATCCACTAGAGCCAAATTGGATTTAGTTCACAATTAATGGCAACGCAAATCACAAAAACTGCTCTCCTCGAAACCATTATGTAGTTACACCTCGCTGCTAGATGTAGTTGTTTTACTATACCTCATAAATATTTCACTGGATGTGGTGTTAACACTTAAAAAAAATCTAATATTCGGAGAAGTAGCTTGTAATCGACAATTAAAGGGATAAAAATTATAAATATTATAAATTCTACATGTATTGACCAGTAAAGGGGCCCACTGATGTGGCTTTAAAGTCGGTAGATATTAATTCAGTGTTAAAAATTCAAAGTGAACAATGATAAGAAATACTGTCAATTCAGTTTTGTCATACATTTTTGTCTCATTCCAATCAACAGAGTCTGTCGCCGATGGTCTCTTCTAATGAAAGACAGTATTTTATGGACTCATGTCAACTTTTGGCCATTAGCAGACTACATATCTTCATTAGCATCAAAGCGTGCCAGGAATCCATCCATACCTTTGCCTCATGAACACTGGGAGTTTCCGCGACAAGAAGAATTGGCCATGCTGTTTCTCAACACATATTGCGGCCTATCGCTAAAAACCATTCATTTGAATATCGTGAGTCCATCTATTCTTATATTCCTTCGCGATAACTGTCCAAATTTGAAGAAGTTATCATTTCTGACACCAACAAAACTGTCATTTTCTACCCCTCTTCCATCTTTTACAATGGCAATGGCAAATGAACAAACCAACATGTCCTTCATATCCAAGTCTATGATAGATATCCAATTGACATTCCATGCTCGCCAGATAGATAAGAGAAAAAAGAAGAAAGTCAAGCCTAAATGGGAAAAGATTTCCATTCTTAATGTAGCTGAAGTATGGGGCGCAAGTTTGTTCACCCACTTACGCCTTTGTTCAAATCTAAGGCATGTATCTTTGTATCATTGTAGTGGTGTATCTGTTGCAAATATCCAGCAACTAACAAAGGGAATTCCAAAACTACAAACATTGCATTTAATGCATTTCGATTACGACTCGGGAGATAGCGTCTTGGAAGAAATGCTGTTACTTATTGCCACCAACTTAGAGGTGCTTCAAAGTTGTCGATATATGCCCATGATTAGAAAAACTGCAAACATTGATGAGTCCTTAAGTATGTTCAAAAACAGAGAGTCGATGAGATGCCTTTGGTTGCCAGGTCCAATGCTATATTTCAGCCAATCAGGATTTGCTGATTTGGCGCGAGGTTTAAAATACTTGAAAGAACTTGCGCTTTGTCAATCAAGTAGTGTTAATAATGCTGTATTGAAACTTATCTCCAACCACATGTTGAATCTGGACGTTTTGAATTTGCGCGGTTGCAATGAAATAACCGACGATGGAGTAAAGTATCTATCCACTAATCACACGTTAAAATACGTGGATTTCCGAGAATGCAAAAGAACCACAACAGAAACTGTATTAGATACAATAATGACTATGACCAAGATTACTCGAGTGGATGTTTCAAGTCATTTAAACAAAAAGCAAGAATTTCTAACGCGTTTGGAAGGCATAGAACGGGAAAAACCTGGCCTCAAAGTTGAAATAGATTTTACTTACACGGAAACAGAGAAATGACAATATTTAGTATGATGCAGATTTTGTAGAAGCAGCTACAATTGAGATTACACTGCCATTTATATATTAAGGGAAACCCCAGATTGAAAACGTCAGAAGTATCATGGACCGTATAAACATGGTAAAACAGGAAAAAATATTGGTTTTCTATGCATTTGTGTTAAGTTACTTGGGTTACTTGGTAGATAGACTCCTTGGTCCAGATGGCGGAGCCCACAACTTTTCTTTAAATACTGCAATGCTTGGTCCGGAGACTGTATCTTTGGGGAGAGAATTCCACTGGTTAACAACTCTACTTTGTGATGTCTGTCCTATAGCTCTGCTTGAATAATTTCATGGAGTGACCTCTGAAGCCTTCCTTATGAGGAATTTCAAAAAAAGTTGATTGGGACGTTTTATATTTGTGAGTCATATATGTATATGTCTAAATCATATCAATTTGACGTCTTTGGACAAAGTCGCATACACCTCTGCACCTTTTCTAAGGCATTAATATCTTGTAATAGTAATTGGATTCCATACGACCGAGACATATTCTAAGATCGGTCGTATGATAGCTTTATATAGTTATCTTATCTTCGTTGAAAGAACAGCTGAAGCATCTCTTGATCATTCCAATTCTTTGGTTGCACCATGTACACCGAGATCTCTCTGCTCATTTTCTTCTTTGAGATAGGTCAATCAGAGTTTCCCAAAACATGTTTTCCTGCAATTTTATCTTTTGCCAGGTCAATGATCCATCGATTTCCATGGAATTGGCTCATTACGAAGTTGGTTTTTTTAAGATGTGCTTTAATCAAGTTTAATGTACCATCTTAATTGGCTCATTCTGAACTTTAACTCATATATAGGCTTACGCCTATACTCTATACGTTATAAGCTTGCATAATTTGCCCGAAAAAACATGACTGCTTTAGTGTTTACCGGGGGCCGTTCAAGATGACAATTGGTACTCGTGCTCATTATAAAAAATGGCGTAAAAGGGTCTGATTTTGTACCACAGGTGGCATCTACGGGTTTTTTTAAGGGGCACTTTTCAGCATAATTTACCACTTAGGGTTGCCGTCAAAGATTACTTTTCACTTACAGTTGCTCAGCTGAATATTGTGTTGTAGGCCTACATGTTTTCAATAAAGAGTTCTTAAAACAAGAGAAAATAAGTTGACTTCATGCAAATGAATGAAAGACTTTAATTGTATACATTTTAATATCTAATTTGTTAGCAAATGGTCATTGCAAACTTACTCCATTACTCCATAAGGGGTGCGATTTTCAAAATCTTCACTGACCTTACGCCATTTAGGGTCCAATTTTGAGGTGCTTTGACGAGCACGAGTACCACTTTATTTCTGGAACGGCCCCGGGAGTGTTTAATCATTATACCGGTATGGTTTGATACTAATAACCTGATATTTCAATATATCGGAAAGGCTCTTCCTATCAAGTGCAATGTTGCAGCTCTTTTGTGATTGGTGTCACCAGTTTTGTACACGGAAACCATTGAACTGATAGCTACAGCAATAATCATGATAAAGCTTTATAATAACTACCGATTTTCTATTATGATGTAATACGACTTGGGCAATATATCAATTTTTAACAGGTTAAAGATGTGCAATAAAAACCTTGGTATTAGTTTTAAACAATTTTATGGTCGTGACTGCTAAAAAATACAAAAGGTCAAAACAGTTGGCAAGGCTCATCAATGGGCACGCCTCACTTTGTGCCTGCATGGCCGTTTTTTTTTTAATTAATATTTTTAAGTATATTGTAAACATCATGCTTATCAGGTTATTCGCCATTTTACAATAACTATAATCAGCGCTATATATGGGTCAAAACATAGTTCTTTTGAGCTATCAAACATTTGGTGCAACAAGTCTTTGTTATCTTATAATCTGATATATATAGTTCCAATGTATTTTCTATTAATAACGGAGGCTTGGTGAAGAAAAAGCCGAACAATCAATACACAAAATTTTCTTTGATGTCAAATTAATGTTTGGTGATTTTCAACACCAAGCAACCGTTATTGATTAGAAGATGCATTGGAATTAATGTAATAACAAAGACTTGTTGCACTAAATGTTTGATAGCCCAAACGAACTATGTTTTGACCTTAACCTATCAGTTATGTTTAACACTTGAGTTGATAGTCTGTCGCTTCTGTTTGCTGGCCATCGGCGGTGGGTTTTTTTTTTTTCCAAAAATTAAACTAAGCAATTTTGATATTCGTAGGCTGGGTTCCGTTAGCCCTATCTACTGTTACTTTTGTTGCACGTGGACGGTTTAGCATGTCACGATGCAGTACAACACATTTGCACGACGGTGACCCCGGGGTCCTTTCAAGTATAATGTTGCAGGCATAGCGTGACCACGGTTTTTCAAAACACCCCCTAAAGGGTGATTGTTTCTGAAGCCAAAATATACCCTTTTTCCCCCATTCACAACCTAAATCGAGAATTTACCGTTATCCTAGGGTTTGAAAAAGTACCCTATTTCTTGAAAATTAGCTAAAATGGCTGCTTTTGATACCCTAAACGGTGTCACCTGATACACCCTTCTGTCCTCAAAAACAACCTAATTCACCTTTTCTTGGTCACGCTATGCCTGCAGCATTATATTTGAGTGGTCCCCCGGGCGGTGACGATGTAGGGGGAGCGCTAGAATGACGGGAGGGTGGTGAGGTGTCATGTTACCAGGCTTCTTGACATGATTGCTTTTCAAAACCATTATAATTAAATTCGGGTCTATTTTTAATGCCAAGAATTTTAAACACATTAAGTTGCAATGACAATACATTACATGAATGGAACAAATAAAAAGCATGTTCATTATTATATTCCAACTTCTAAAATCTACTGTCACTTCTTTCGCTGGTTTTCAAAAAAGGAAAGTATGAAGTCTGAGTCTCAGTTCACGATTAACTTTGAAAAAAAATCGGTCGGGTGATGATCCGAGAAAGCAAGAGCCCTGGACAATATTAATGTAGTCAGGTAGTGCAGATAAGAATATATAAAAACGGATGATCACTAAAATGCAAAGTAAACAGTCATCAAAGTGACAAAATATACATGATCAACATCTACAAATGCTCATATGAATATGTTCAACTTTAAAACTACATCAGTATTAAGAAATACTTGCTAAGTTTCGCAAAACACTTATGTCTACTAGTCGTAATGTGTTATGGATATCTGTCAAAACAGCACTGAGATCAGCAATTTGTGTGCTACATTTCACCCCTTTCCACTTTATCACCGATCATCGGTATAACATTTAATGCTCAGCTACTTTATACTGAAAGATAAGCAGTTCAATTTGAAATATATAAAATAAGCTAAAATACTGACCTTCCTTTTTGTCTAGCATAAAAGCGACATACTGGTAAGACTTAATTCAGCTAAACTTTGCCTGCTGCTGGCTTTATTCATGGAAAAAAAGAGAAAGATCTTACCTCTTTTGTTTTTTCTAGGCGGCAATTAAATCTTATTAGCGAAGCACTCAGTGAACTTTTGAGATGACCATCAACCCAATACAATATGTGGTATTGTGCAACCAGTTATTGTTGATGCAAATTTGCCAGACTTTTCTGCAATGTTTAAAGCTTTTACCACAACGTTTATATCACGGTCACGAGTGGTTTTTGTCTCTGATTACACATGCATTAGAGGCCCGGCCGGGTCAGGGTACTCACCCCCGCACTCACCATAGAATACAAGTGCCAAAAAGAAGCAGACATTTTCGCCGCTTGTCTTTCAGACACCCCTTCCAGGTCCGTAGCCAGGATTTTTTCAAGGGGGTGCGGATTTTCAAAAAGTGGACCATTTGGAGGAAAAATTTTCGTTTGGTCGACCCTAAACTAATTATAGTGGTTTGACAAAGTGACAAGCAGAAAAGGCTTTAGGTGGACATTTATGGAATTTGTGTGGGACTTTGTTTGTACATTGTCATTTTTTTTTTTTTGGGGGGGGGGGGGGGGGGACCCCCACCCCCCCCCCCCCCCCCCCCCCCCTGGCTACGGGCCTGCTTGCAACAGATGGTGGTCAATCCAATACAACTGGGAGTGGATGTTTCTTAGTTCTTACATACTGACATGGTAACGATGAATGCACCATTTTTTTTTTTGAAAAAAATTGCTCAAAAGACACCCAATGTGAGTAAAATGTGAGTTTCTATCAAAATTGGTAAAGGGCATACTGATTGGTGGGTAGGTTTGTTTTCAAATCAAAAATAGGTATAGAAACTTGGTCAAATTTTGAAGTAATTCCGGTCAATAGAAAAGCGTGTAAACTCCAGTTTCACTGTATATTTGTGGCCACTGATTTTATTCTGCCAAGTTTAAGGATCATAATAAGGTATTCGATGTCAAAAAAACCTGAAACTGAAAAAGTTTTACCAAAATTGTCTCCTATAGACCATATTTATAATTGACATACTTCCGCCGTTGATGGGGTATATCCACAGAATCGAACGGGGGAATCGAAACTAAGAACGAGGGCAAGTATACGATATATACCCTACTTGCCCTTGTTCTGAGTTCCGTCCACCGTCCGATTCTGTGGATTTACCCCATCAACGGCGGGTGTATGTCAATTATAAATATGGTCTCTTCTCAGCTATGAAAGATTTTTTCATCCAAACAACATAAAATAATATAACTTTAGCCTGAAACAAGTTCAAGGATCATATGGAGATCATTTGATTTCAAAACACCTCCAAATGAAAATATTTGAGTTTTACTAAAGTTTTCCACAATTCTCTAGCTCTGTGAGCTGAAAACGGTGGTGGAAAAGTGTTATAATATATTCCATTATAATTACCATTACTCCCTGAATCTAGGAGGTCTAGAACTTTATATATCTAGAATTCTGATGGCAAAGACTACCTGTTTAATATTGAGTTGACTGTCAAGTACCAATTCTTGTTATCATTTTGCATAATTTGCTATGGACAAATTTAAATTCAAGGTAGACATATACAGTGTGTCTCAATAAAAATTGTGCAAGTTGGAAAGCGCCCTCTGTGGCAAAACCAAAATAATAGTTTGGAATAATGGTACATCATTGTAAAGGAAAAACTCCAAGCTTTCAAATTCCGTTTTTTCTGTTCAATTTGCTTATTTTGTTGCCGAGATATGTGTAATTAAATGTAAAAGTGAAAAATCACAATTGTGCCACTTTTTATGGAAGAGGGCTGACCATTTTAATCAAGAAAACATGAAGTTTTATCCATGTAATTGAAATTAACAACCATTAAATTGGGATATTTAGTATCACGGAACAGCCTCTTGTTTCCTCCACCTATTACACATACCAAAATGTGTAAATTCTGATGGTGTGTTACGTAGTTGTAATGTCATCAATCATGATGATAAATAATTCTGCAAAATACCAATTTCCACTATCTCCTGTTGTTTTACACCATCAATATGTAAAATGATGTTTTTCGTTACAAATTAAGACTTAACCAAGCTAAAACTAGTAATATTTGCATTTGTTGTGTTTCATTTAAACAAAGGGCAAACATGGTTTCAAAATAACACAGATAATATCAAATGTGTAGCATATTTGCCCCTAAAATGTCGAAAATCTTTAATATTTGCTGAAATTCGCAATTTTGCAGAATTGCTAATTCGCCATATTTTATGACGTCATCTAAATATACTGCCTTAACTGATTACACTTATTTTATTAAGAATACAAAGAGGAGACTTTAAAATATCTAATGGTACAAAATAAACCTATTTTACAGTTGTTAATTTTCAAATTCAAGGACAGACACAATGTTCTCTTTCATTTTCATGCACGGCTTTCTTTCCTAGTAAAAGTGGCACAATTGTGATTTTTCACTTCTGCATATAATTACGCATATCTCGAGACATAAATAAGCAAATTGAATAGAATAAACGGCATTTGTAAGCTTGGAGTTTTTTCTTTACAATGATGTACCATTAATTCAAACTTTTATTCAGGCGGTGGCGGACACGATTTATAGAAGATCCTAGATTTAGGGATGAGGGATTTCCAAAACGAAAATTTAGGGAACGATCTACGTGTATTTCTATTGGGTCACGTGACTCACGTATTGAAGAAAATAATT
>JXSR01S001409.1:43616-63136 GCA_000969725.1 Ophiothrix spiculata
AATTTTCAGGGGAAAAACGCATGGTCAGAAACACCACAAAATTCCGAAACAGATATCTTTTGAATCGGAATCATGCCCGATTGTGATAGGTTAATATTTATGACACAAGTTTAAAATTCTGAAGTCTAATTGTTCAATGATTATGGGGTAGAATTAAAAAATACTAGCATCTGATTGGTTCATGGCGCGCATACGCAGTTGATTTATGAGCTTTCTACCTGGGAAAAGCCGAAATTGCTGTCTTTGGATGAAAAACAGGCCGATTTTGATGAGGTTTAATGAGGTTTTTAGTAGTTTGATGGACGGATTTTAACATTTATGGATTTGAAGGACCAGCTCAATTAAGGGATGAGCGGAATTGGATTTAACAGGGTTTTGTGTGGTTGCTATGGAAACTCTATGGTTGCTATGGTAACCAAGAAATATTTTTGGTATAAGTTTGATTTCACGAATTCCGCAGTTCCGCAGGTTTAAACCGCCGAATATCCGCCGAATAAACCTGCGGAAATGCGGATTTCATGGATTTGTCATGGTTTCAACACATCAACACCATACATATACATTTCTGTTTGATTTCACGAATTCCGCAAATCCGTAGATATATACCGCCGGATCCATTTATGGGGGAATTGCGGGAACTATTTAAACGTGTGCATTAGTTTTAAATGTTCATTCTCCAGTTTGACTTGAACGAATCAACATGAATACTCTCCAGTCTAAACGTCACACGTGTTCATTGTGCGACAGATCCTACAGTCGCAACCATGACCTAAAAAGACACATACAACATGCCCATGCTGAAGAGAAGTCGCCATCCGAGAGTGATGAAAGCAGCGATATGGAACTAAACACTCCCAACCCCGTTTTGCGGGCGGTTTTGGCGAATAAGAACCTTCAAATTAAACAGAGTCAGAATCGGATAAAAACAGTGAGGTTTCTGAAAGCGAAGAAGAAGATGATGATGACACAGAAGCAGAGGTAGATTTAGAAGATAACCCTGTTTTTCAGGATTGGTTGGACCAAGCTGTGGAAGCTACTGATGACATGAGAAAAGAAAAATACGAAAAGTATGTCAACGAAGGAATGAGCGAAGAAGAAGCTAAAGAAAAGGCTCATGACAAGGTGATTTGGACAGTCAAGAAGAGTTTTTTTGATCAGTATGCCATCTATTTGTGGAATGCAATTCACCTGGAAGACGATCATGTGAATCAAGATATCGTCACTGAAATTCAAGAAAAGGTGGAAAAGGGTATTAGTGAACGGAAGGCCATTAGGAAAGTGCTGGCAAAACACAAATCTGAATTTGACGAGCTATTCCTCTATGAAAGTGAAGACGAAGAAGATGAGGATGACGACAGCGAAGGCGAGGAAGAAATGCAAGGTGTTGTCAGCGATGCCTGATTTTGAACGCTATAGATATATGTAGTTATATGTGTATACATAGAATGATATGAAAAGAATTGTAATTCAAAATTCTTTAATTAATTATAATAATAAAATAATAATTTTACTTAAAGTTGTAAGTTCAAAAGGTGAGAAAGAATGAGAAAAATAAAACATATGAGATAAATTCAGAACTTGTGTCAAATGTCTCTTTTTTATAGTGTGACGATTAATATATAGGCCTATGTATAATTATTATACATACAGCTTATTTTTAGAAGGGTGGGGACTCGCGGGAGATCACAAAGATATGGTTGAGCGCGATGGTTGAGCGTATGTTGCTTCATCATCGCGTATTACATTGTCGTATCTATGCAAAATAAAGCACGCATTGTCTGAATTTGGACCAAACGCAAGCGTTGAACGCAGGCGCGTATCTATGCAGCTTGCGGGCCATAGTTGCAAAATAAACAAACTTCAGATGCATCGACGAAACCCTAGGTTCTGCCTATGGTTTCCTCTTCGCGAAATTATTTGCTAGTTTAGCGTTTTTTACTTTACAAGTTTTTTACCTCCCTCATTCACGAGATGGGGGAGGGTCAAAATGTAGTTATAGAAATGGATGAAGGAGCAATACCCATCAAACAGCAGTCTTCCAGACCTGTTCCGGATAAGTACTACCTGTCACCCAGGAACTTCTGGATACAATTATGGCTTGCCGTGGTTGTTGGGAGCGTCGTCGTCGGATTTGTCTCGGACACCTTCCTGTGGTCTTTCGACAGCCGCGTTGGAGGTTGCTGGGCGTTGTCATACATCTGCGATGCCATCTATGTGGCTCACATTGTGACACGCTTCTTCACCGCCTATTACAGGGAAGGAATCTTGATGACGAACGGATCGAAGATACGACGACACTATTTTAATACCACTTTCGGATGGGATTTTCTGACCTGCCTGCCATTGGAATTATTTGCTTTCGCGCCCGATCTCTTAACATCTGATGAAGAGCTTCAGCTCAGATACTTGGCTATTCTCCGATGCAACAGGCTTATAAGGATTTACTTCATGTTTTCTCATTTCTGTAAGTATTTGCTATTCTTGGGTTAGACATGTCTAATTTTGTGTATGCAAGGTTTACATGGTTTAAGAGGGTGGACACATGCGGTCAAGGCTAGATAATCAGTCTGAGTACTGACCATGACGTCTGGATCGGATTCAACGGCCCGGAAGTTGAAGCATGGTTTTGAAAATAAGAAAGGCAAGGGAGGCTTTTCTGTGCTAAGGAAGACATACCCGGGCCGAAAGAGTGTCACATAAGCTATAACGTTTTGGGCTATAAATTTTACAAATCATGAGCCTAACTTGAGGCAGTTGTTTGAGACAGCAAATTAAAAATGACCATGCTTGTCATCGAATTATTTCAAAGATGGCAGAGAGATGTGATTGTAAAGAGGGTTGAAATTGTGTTTAAGTTTATGAATATGATGGGTCTAATGAAGCAGCTTTGTATACTCATTATAAGATCTTCCCATTTTAGAGGAGAGTGGTAAAACTTTGGTAATGTGCGCACAGTTAACCGCCTCGGTAATATTGCTAATTTCAGCTTGAAATTGTTGCAACTATATAATAGGCCTAACATCAGTGAATGGAGTCTCACGAAGGAACACCTGAATAATTGTGATTCTTAATTTTAAAAACCAATCTGGGAGTCCCAGAGTTAGTGCATGATCTGATGTTAAAAATGGCAACACTTGGGACACATGCGCATGCCAGTGAATTTGCGGTTGAAGGGCGCGGCCTCAACCGTCTATAGTATATTTGTTATATTTTTACTAAGTTTTTTAATGATGATTACGTCACATTTGCGAATGTCTTAGACTCAGGAAGTTCATCATTTTTTAGCACTGGTTCACTTTTTTGGAACTATAGCAGCATGTATGCCCGGCACGCATGTTAGACGGAGTCGCCATGAGCTGCTATGATAATTATGTTTTAGTAGTATTCGCTTGTTACCGGTACGTTTTTAGTGGCATGCGACTATAACAATCAAAATTTCATTTTTCGCGTTGCCTGTACTTCCATTTCAATTTTGCACAGATGATTTACAATCCTTGTATTTTCCTGTGATTTTTTCGAGATTTCAATTGGAAAAGTTGTTTTGTGTACACGATTAAAGCTAAGGTTGGTATCGATAGCATTATTAACATTGTGGTTGCAGATCTGTACATCAATTTTATTGCTTGAACGTTTAACTTTAAGGCAATTAAGCCCTAGGCTACCTAGTTCCATCGAATGTAACTCAGACTCACCCTTCCCAAGGATGCTTAGCACAGGTGAAATCTGTGTAGCCCTAGCCTAGGCTAGAGAACCTTGACTTGAGATTGTGTGCATATTTTTTTTGAAGTAAGTTAAATGTCATGAAAAATAAGACTTTCAGTCAAATTTTAAATTAATTCAAGGAAATAATGTAGATTAAGAACATTAAAAATGATTTCTTTTCAAAGATTTAATAATGATATGTGTAAGTTTACATGATGTATAAACTTTTAGGAGGAACATTGTACTTACTCCTAACTATGAGTTTTCCTATGTCAAACTCATAGAAACACACATACAAACATGCTACACATGAGTCAAGTTAGTCCTGAAAATGCCTCCAAAAATCTCATGATATACATAAGCAAATGATTCAAGACCTTGGAATCCAGTCAATGAATTTTGAAAAACAGCAGGTGTGCTACAAATCGCACTTCTGGAATTAGTTAGGTGAGCTACAGGTGTGCCATTAATTGCACTCGGTAAAGATTTTAGGTGTGCTATTTTTGGCACTTTCATGACGTCATAACCATTTCACACTTGATTTTCATCGGCAACGCAATCTTGTGACAATAAGCCTATTTTCCAATTTGAACACCATTCTAAAACAGAGAAAAAGTCTCTGAAAATCATTATTTCTTTGCCAATTGGGTCAGACTTGTCAAATGTGATGAAAAGGTCATGAAAAGCATTTTTCAGTGATATTTCTCCGCTCTCATGAGAAATTTTACGTGCGTTGCGATCGCTGAAAACCAGGTACGTTTTGGTCATTTGCAATTGTCAAATTGACCAAGAATTCCGATTCTGACAAAGATGTGAGTATCACTGACAAAAAATATAATATTTATTTTATCTAAATATGAACTCATATTTAATCAAATATAAGCTGCTTTTCAAAACAAGACGATCGAAAATGCCATGTTTCTACACCGCAAAATACGACCCAAGACGTAGTATGCTTGGTAGTGCATAAATAACCGGGACCCACATACAGCGCTATCGCTGCATTGCTAAATTTTGCAGAATAAATGCGCCAACTAAAGCGATCTTTTTTCATTACTTACATGAAAGTTTTGATCATTTAATTCCACTAAAATGTTCCGATATATGTTCTCCTTCAAATCATTGTCAAATTTTGGAATTTATTAATGTTGATTTTGTTAGTAACTTTGAAATCAAAAGCAAGTACCGTGAATGTAAAAAACCCTAATCACATGTTACTCAAAATGGAGGCTACCCAAAACAATACTTCGTCGCTCTGTTTGATTTGGGTAGTTTGCGCTTGCGCGATGATGTCTTTGGATCGATGTATTTTGTATAGTAATTACCTATCGCCAATGATCGCGCTGTCCACTTTATTTTTCGACACTGGCGGTAGAAATTATTAATGAGGACTTAATTTGATGTTTTAAATGCAATATTGTGTATCATCTAAATTTTAATACGCAAACTTCCGAAACCACAACTTGCGAAAGTGACAAGATGCGCTATAAATCGCACTCGGTAAAGTGCTTTAAGGTGCGCGCTATGTGCGCTATCACACTCGCGCCTTAAAATTCATTGACTGGGAATCATTAATGAAACATAATTAAATAAATTATAATAGCTGACCTGATATTTGAATCCATCCATAAATGCAAAAAAATGAGGTAATTTCTGGGATAAACATCAGAGACAGTGTAAAAGTGCAGTAATGGTTTATTCAGAGTCTGTCGATATGCATTGCATGATGTCCATCAACGCGCCATCTTTTACACACGCTATTCCTTGTGCATAGCGCATGTGACGACTGCGTGTCGGTGGGCATCGATCGATGCATATCAACAAGACTCTGAATAAACCATTAGGCGGTCATTACAATAGTTGCACAATCTGTCTAAAATTTTATATTAATTTATTTATATTAATCATCCTTCCAATTAAATTTTGAATTTGACCACAGCTTTTCTGGAATCCCGCCTAGTGTATATATTGATTTTTTTTTATATTAATCATCCTTCAAATTAAATTTTGAATTTACCACAGCTTTCCTTGAATCCCGCCTTGGCTGCGATGTGAGGACTATCTTATCAACCAAGTACTTCACCATTGCCGGCCTGCTGGTTCATATCATGGCCTGCGCCTGGTATTCCTTGGGCTGCCCTGGAAAACATGATGGAATGGACTTCACCTGTCACCCTAACACCTGGACAACATCATTCAGCTTTTATGGTAAGAGCCCGGGGGACCCAACTTTCGTTTTGGTAGGGGTATGCGGCCCAGACATCTGAAACCTTAGTGTAGGGAACGGAAGATTGACTCTGAAGAAAGGGAGTCAAGAGAACTGAAGGGACCAAAAAATTACCCTTCAGAACTATTTTTTTGGGCAAAATTTGGGCTCTGGAAGCAAAAAAATTCAAAATTTTGCTTGAAATGGGGGTCTTGGGAACTAAATTTCAAAAAATGAATTTAGGGAACTGAAAATTTTTGAAATTAAGGCTTGTGAACTTAAGGTTGTGTTTGAAATGGGGGTCTAGGGAGCGGCAGACAAGGCGTGAAAAGGGAGTCTTGAGGGCCGCACATACCCGTATCACCTTTCTAGGTCAGTGCCCCTCCCCCCAGAGGGCATACTCTGGCAGCGGATTGGTAATTTGATTGAGAATACAATTATCGAGCCAGTCAAGTGCTATTGCTTGCATACGCACAATTTGGCAAAAAATGTAATATGTGTTTTGCAGGGACTGACATTTGAAATTTCCAGGTGAGCATTGAATGGCTCTTCAGCTGTTCAGGTGAGCATCAGAAGAGCAAAACAAAGACTAAAATCAATTAATATAGGAATCCTCACATCCTAAGAGGAGCAGCTCCAAATTGCTCACACAGCATTTGAAGAGAGCAATTTAGAAGAGCAAAAACTCTGTAGCACCTTAAAAAACAGACCCTTGCTATTGCGTTGTAGTCAAGTAATTGTAGCACAAGACCATCGCAGAGCATTGGTCGCGACCACGCAGTGCTGGTCTAGGCATGACGCCAGCGTGGTGCAATCTCTGAACTTAGCTGAATTTTTAGAATGTTTCCTATCTATACATTAGATAGGAATTTATGGCTGGGAAATGTTAGTCATTTGAAGTCTTATATGCAATGGCTGCCCAATGATTCAACACCTTGTTACTATAATGCAAAAATTCCTTACAAATTACACTCCTGTATGTCAGTGGCTCTTAAAATATCTTAGGCTGATGGTGCCATTGACTCAAGACTGAACATAACAGATTTCAAATTTGTGATATGTGGCAGCTACATGTATTACATTTATGACTTTCTTGTATTTGCGCATGGTGATTTGTTGTTTACCCTTAATCCTGACTGATTCTGTTTTTGTTCATTTATAAAAGTATCCTTAATTTACAACTTGTGTCATTTTTATTTTTACCGTTGTCACTTTTTACATTAGGTGACCCTTCTCTGGACATGACTTCAACAAGAAACTCCTATATCATTGCCCTCTACTGGGCAACTACCACGGCATCGTCGACAGGGTATGGAGAGTTCCATCCGGTAACCGTAGAAGAAAAGTGGTTTGCGATCGTCTCTATGTTGATGGGGATTACGGTATTCTTTGGTGTTATTCTCGGTGGCCTGGCCTCCCAATTGACCAACTTAGACACCCAACGATCATGGTACACCCATCGCTTGAAAATCATTGACCGCCACTTGGTAAGTTGATATGCGTATTCAATTTCTGTCAAATTTGTGATATTAGTGTTAGTTGTTTTCCACTTTGGGGTGGAAGTTTCATCATTATCATCATCATGCTATGGCTGCGGAGCAGGCGACTACAAGATTTCTTCAAGCATATTAATCTTGGGCAATTGTGGCAATTTGGTCAGCTGACATCTAATGATCATCATACCCCAACAGATGATTGATATAAGATAAGTAAGAGGGACAAGGATGCTCAGAACTCATCATGCCAAGTGGTTGAATGCAATAGGGCATAACTTCTGACAGGCTCTTCCTCGGGAAGGTGAAGATGTGCCCAGGAAACTCAATTGTCGCCTTCTCATCCAGTGGGCAAGGGGCTCAGTATCAGTCATTGAGTATACGCTTGATACACAATCCCTCCTTCTAATATCAAGCATAATCCTCTAGCAGGAAGTACCAAAAGCATTGATCCATCTTACATTCCATATCTTGAGAAATCGCAACCGTATAGGAGAATTGTTATGCGGGTTGAGTTAAAGAGCCTGACCTTAGTTGAAATAGACAAGTTCGAGAAAGCTCCCCACGCCAAAGCCTTGTGTTTTTTAAAAGTCACATGTGGAAGGTACCATTTGAGAACTAAGGTACTAGGAAATTTGACATGTGTTTGATGTCTTTGATGAGGAGGGCAGTTTGTGGTAATTTGCTCTGTCTTAGGCACACTAATAATAAGGCTGAGGTCGTAAAAGTTTGCAAATATCCTTATGCAGCCAAGCTCATAGATATGCATACTTGCCAAGATTGATCCAAAAATTGGTGCAAGGCTTTTTAAAACAAAAAAGAAAAAAGAGGGTTTAAGTTAACAAAAATCAAGGGTTTAAGGTACCGGTAACAAAAATTAAGCTTTAGCACACACATCATTCATTTATTCAAGTTCTATTCAGTTTGTACTTGAAGTTTTTGGCTCATTTTAGGAAGAGTCTGTCTGTGATTGGCTTTTGCAAGTTATTGACTTTATGACGTCATCAATTGATGCAAAACAAACATCCTTAGACAGAAAACTTAGGGGTATAATCCTTAGATAGAAAACTAAGGGGTATAATCCTTAGATAGAAAACTGAGGGGTATAATAATCCTTAGACAGAAAACTGAGGAGTATAATCCTTAAACAGAAAACTGAGAGGTATAATCCTTAGACAGAAAACTGAGGGGTATAATCCTTAGATAGAAAACTGAGGGGTATAATCCTTAGATAGAAAACTTTTTTTTTTTGACTTTTACAGATTGAGCATGGAATTCCTGTTGATGATTACGACCAAGTCACAGGATATTACGAGTATCTGTGGGTCCGAAGGAAGGGAGTTGTTGGAGAAGGACTTTTGGATCAACTACCGATTACACTTCATGCTGAGGTGGCAATGGAGGCCAATAGGCACATCTTGGACAGTGTAGGTTACTGGAAAGTTTTAGAGATTTGATCATGTTATAGAATTGTTCATCAAAAGGAGTCAACAATGCATCCATGCATCCACATATTTTTATCATGCACAGATGGAAATAATAGGAAATTATAGAAATAAAGAGACACAGATGTTAATTTACGATGAATTGTTCTCGAATAGATCGAATCTCTTGCAACACCACAAATCTTCCTTAAAACTTATCAATGTTATGGATAAAGAAGAGTTGAAAATATTTTCAGTTTAATGTTCAGAAATCTTTTTTTCTTAAAGTATCAGGGGCTGTCTTTTAAGGCGCTACAGAGTTTTGCTCTTCTTAATTGCTCTCCTTGATTGTCATACTCTAGGTGAGCAATTTGGTGCTCCTCATAGAATGTAAGGTTTCTGATCTTTATTGCTTTAAGCCCTTGTTTTGCTCTCCTTATGCTCACCTAAAAATCTTCAGGGGAGCCATTTAATGCTCTCCTAGAAATGTCAAATTTCAGTCCCTGATTAGTATATATATCAAAATCTACTTAAACAATGTCTTCTAAAAAACTGCGCTCGTTGGCGCAAGTGAGGTTGATATTAACCAGGTAATAACGCTGTTCAGTAATGCGTCAATAAATTTCCCGGATTTACTTCTGCTTCAGCAGGAAACGATAAAAGATTGAAAAAATCAAAACACACTATCTACGGGAATTCACTGTTTTTGATATTAATAAAAATAGCTAGAATTTTTTGTACGTACGGATATTAATCTTAAAACTCGTATCTAACACCTAATTATTGGTAAAAGTTCCCAATTGCATCACATGAGCGAGAAAATAAAAATTAAAACTCCATTCTCGACCAAAAAAATTTCAGAAAAAACTGACAACTTTCCACATCAAAAATTCGTGTTTAAAATTCATTTGCACATCGAATTAAATAAATTGTTTATTCCAAGGAAGTTATAGGGGGGAACACGGATTCTCCACAATCTTGTGTCGCTCATGGAGCAGAGTTATTGTACCTCCGGATATATTCGGAATTTGACCCGATATCCAGGCAGATCGCGTAAATCTGCACCTGACACATATACCGCGTGTGCATTTTGTTTCACGCGCAAACCGTGTCTGCGTTTCATGTAGCGTGGATTGCGACTTGCTCTTATTAAAGTACGCCAATTTTCCCGCTAATCCGTAGCAAAGACTCTCGAAGTGTTACACGCGGAGCCGTAAAATGCCGGAGGTACAATAACTCACCCTCCATGAGCGACAATCCAAGATGGCTGCCGTCCCATAGGATTTACACGGCGATGAAATCAAAATGGCGGAGGAGTCCCTGTTCCCCCCTATAACTTCCTTGGTTTATTCAAACTTTAAAAGAAATTTGGCCAAGAGTGCCAACAAGCCACATATCAGCTTAACCGTTATTCTGATTTCCATAAGCGCCAAAATTAATTCCAACAAAATTAAAAAAAAAAAAAAATCAACAAAGATTTGTTTTTCAATCCAATTTCCAGAGGTGGAAGGGAGAGTAGCATTATTTCTATTTCCTCTTTTGTCATGTTGGTTATGAGAAGTGATATACGCGTGTATCAGGGTCGTCATATGCATCTCTTTTGCCTAGAAACCAAGCGCGCATTCACACGCAAATTCGCGTCACAGATCAGATGCGCGACAACACAGGTTGTTATAACAACGATATTTGTCCAATCCCCTATCGTTTAATGGAGCAGTTTGGTAAGTTCTTAGTAAACAACGAATAGTCAATTTTTTTCATTGGAGAATTGAGTGGCATATTTCTCGACGTAGCCAATCACAGGTAATTCTGTATATAGACTCATTTACAGTATCATATAATTCTCGGCGATGCTGCGCAAAATCAGGAAATTCTTATTTTCTTTTGAAAATTACATCAAATATATGCATTTTTAGTACGACAATTCTACACAATAATGCGAAGCACATCATAAACAACCTTACTGAAAAGTCATTCGTCACTTTATCGGCCGCAAAGAATGAACAT
Source organism: Ophiothrix spiculata (assembly GCA_000969725.1). Lineage (NCBI taxonomy): Eukaryota > Metazoa > Echinodermata > Ophiuroidea > Amphilepidida > Ophiotrichidae > Ophiothrix > Ophiothrix spiculata. Next base: position 54,449 of record JXSR01S001409.1, read on the forward strand.
AAAATTAATTAAATTAGATTTGACGAAGACTCCGTTTACGTCGCCTCTAATACCGCTCGTTGGTTCGCCAACGAGCGAAAAATGCTTCTGGAGTTTTGGCATGATTGTTGCTTTGCAATTTATAACGGTTAATCTTCTAAACATACTCCAAATACCTGTAGTGTACTGAAAAGTGTGCCTACTCTTAGGTATTGTGTGTAAATGGACTTCATTGAACTCAGAACCAGGCCTCGTGTGATATTTTGACTTTCAACAATAGGTTGATAACAAATCAACAATGCTACACTTCTGTACAAGGAGATCGGTAAGTTGTTGAAACACAGTTCAAAAATATTATGCTCACATTCTTTAAATCCTACGGCAAGAAAATAATTAAAAAAATCCAATTACATCGTAGACAGAGGACCTATATGAGGACCAATAAGCTGTCAGTGGCTTGTTTTTTCTGGATATTTTATTTGAATATGGTTGGAATTCTTGGTTCATAAACTACAGTTGGGTCAAATCTTGCAAAGAAGGTATTAGAATTTTCGAGGAGATGGTTTAAACAAAACGTTGGCCCCACGACAAAACCTTGTATCTCACATTTTGGTCAAAATGAGTTTTTGGTACCATTTTGTAGCTGAGAAGTCATACTTTGTTGTGACAAAACCTTGTAAGCCAATCTTCATCCTTAAGGGACGCACCATTAGACTTCAAGGGGGGGGGGGGAGCAGGAAGTTTTTTGAAAAAACAAAACTTGACCCACCCAAAGGTGAAAAAAAAAACTTGACCCATACACAGGAGAAAAAAAAAACTTGACCCACTTGGGAATGAAAAATTGCCCCATCTACAACTAAAAATAAAAAAACTTTGCCTCATCAGACACTAAAAAAAACAACCTTTCCCTGCCAGGCTGGAGAAAAAAAAAACTTGTCCTAACCCAAACTTCCTGCTCCCCCCCCCCCTTGAAGTCTAATGGTGCGTCCCTAACCCCCTGGTGACCCAATTTTCCAAGCTTCTGAAAATCTCATGATAAAACCTCATATCTTTTCTCAGACATACGAGGTTTTGCATACGAAATATGATAACATTATAATGTTTATATTGTTCACTTTTTGGTGCAAAAGCCTCGTAACTCACATAAAAAACTGCATTTTTGTGACTTTTCTTGCTTAAAACCTATAAATACCTTCATGATTACCACAATTATAACAACCATTTCAAAACTGTAATAAATATTCAGCTTTGAGGCTTAAAAGATCGTAATTAGTAGAATATTTCTGAACATTTTACTTTTTGGAGATACGAGGTCTTGTCGTGGGACCGACGAAAAGTAATTTGGGTTAAATTACACCTTTATCCATCTCATACGTATTACAGTCTATCTCATTTCTTTTTTACTCTTCATACAGGCACCTTTGTTCAAGACTCTGGATGCCGGCATTCTGCGCATGTTATCGCTGCAGTTTCAACAGGCCCTTTATCTGCCCAAGCAGGTTATCTGCCACAACAAGGACATTAGCAGCAACATGTATTATATACAACGTGGCGAGCTGGAGGTAAGAAATGCCTCATTAGGCCTTAAAAAATTGTTATGTTGCCCTCAAATCTGGCAAAAATCAGGTCAGGATTTTTCTTTAATTTTTTCCAATTAAACTCACCGTTTCCGGCACAAAAACTCACAATGTGTTAAGTTAACAAATCGTTGGTGTCATGTCAGAAATATTTGCAATATGGTCTTGCTATGTTGTCATATGAATACAACATGAATTATTTTTATTTTTGTTTCTTATTGGTTAACAGATTTTGTCTGCAGAAGACCAAAAACATCAGATGACTTTAAGATGCGGAGAACTGTTTGGAGAGGTAAGCTTGACAACATTGGGTATATAATGCAGTCTGACCCATCCAAGGCCGTTACGGTAGCCGGCAATGTACAAATAAGGTCCACAAAATTTCCCTAAATGTTCACCGAAAGAACACCCAAAGCACCATTGAGGCATAAGTCCTACCACTCAGAAATCTGTGCTTACCAACATTTTGATTTTACTGCCGTGTAAATCTTATGGATTGTCACTCATGGAGGATGAGTTATTTACGGCTCTGCGAGAGTCTTCTGACAGATTAGTTTTTTTTTTCTTAAGAACTCGAATTCCAACCTCAGAGAATCAAAGGTGCGCTCCTTAACAGATGATACCTGTCTTTTTGTAGTCATAGGCATTGGGCCCCTCTGGACCACAGGGGCCAAAATGGCTGCATGAAAATCATTTCTAGAACCAAAACTACAGCACACACAAGGACTACATACATGGATACCTCATGCAGGACTTGAAGAATACCTTTTGATAGTCTTAGCTCTAAAAACTATAAAATACCAAAGGACTTACGTTTGTAAACAGGTGCCCCATGATGTAAGAAATGCCTTTTGGTTGTTTTCGATCCAGGGACCAAGTCCTTGAGTCCCATGGCTAAACAGCTGTGCCGTATATAAAATCACCTCTAGTAATGTCTAGCATCAAAACTACAGAACACCTAAAAACCATAGTTGATATACAAATGCCCCATGACTTGAGAAAGTGTTTTAGGTAGTCTTGGTCACAAGGACCAAGGTTCATATGTCCCTGGAACCTTTGACAGGCTAAGCCAGACATAGATCTTCTTGAGTTGTCTAGTTTGTGATGTTATTGCAACCAAAGTGTCAAAAGTAATCAAAAATTTTCCAACGTTAATATTGCACATTAGAAATTTTGAAAGCATATAGTTAAGTTGTAGCAACCATGACTGACATCGTGTGTCCAGTGTATTTGCAACTTGCCTTAATAATCACATCTGATTTTTTTACCTTAGGTGAGCCTTGTTAAGCCCATGCCTCGATTTTACATTATCCAAGCAGTAGCGCATTGCGATCTGATGAAATTGGAAAAGCATGACCTCATCAGCGTTCTTTGTCACTACCCTGGAGGTGAGTGCACTTAAGTCATACACACAGCTAGATTCCTGACCAAGTAGTTGCCAATCTACATGGTGACCTCATGGTGACTGCAGCAGTGACATGTAGTTGGTACCCATGCAGCAACCTGCTGGACACCAACACCAACTTTGATCGTCGCTAAATAGGTGAAAATTGTGAGGCTTTCCTTCATCTTCATCTGCAAGAAAACATTATCCAACTTATATGTGCGCCATAGATACTGACAAGGCAAGGGTAGCATCAGGCCTAAAATCTTGGGAGTCCCTGGAGACTTTAAAGCATGTATTAAATACAGCAAAACTCTGAATTTGGCGAGTCCAGGATGCAATTTGATGAGTCCGGGACGCAGAAATGCACAGTGGCGTGCCCAAAGGGGGGACCGGGGGGGCACGTGCCCCCCCAGTTTGATAGTCAGTCGGGGGAAACGGCCCATTCAGGGATCTTGACACAAAAAAGATAGAAAAGAAACGGGAAGAAGAGAAGGGAAAAATCAAAGGGAAAGAGAAGAAAATACCTTGAATTTCTCTTTGTTTTTGATAATTTAAGTATGAAAAAGCAAAAATTGTGCGCGCTTTCCTGTTATTCTGTCAATATTCAGTCAAAATTTGCCGTGTTTTGCGTTAATTGAAAAAAATCTAAAAATATCACATTTTACCCTTCTGCCGCTATTGGTCATTCGGGGGAAACTGATGGTTGTGCCCCCCCCACTCAAAAAATCCTGGGCACACCACTGGAAATGCAGCCTATCGCTAAGCTTGGATACTGATGCTTAAATCACCTGTATGACCCCAAGCTTTTTCTTAAGCTTGCGCTGGGCGATTTTTACCCAATGGTTCCTGACTTTTAAGCCCGGTGGGACAGAAAAAATGAGACCAAGGTGACGACATTTTTTCACACTACAGCATTCAGGTCTTGCCGTATGTAATTTTTTGTCTCTAGTACAAGTCAAAATTTGTGAAGTTAATAATTGGAAACACAGACATTTTTAGGATAAACAATACATATTAATCAGAGGAAAATCAAACTTTCTTCTTTTATTGATAAATTCATGATTTCCAAATCAAATTGGGATTAAAATGATCTGAAATACTGGTTCTCCACAAATGTGAAGGTCCAGCAGCCGCTTTCTTCAGATTTCTGGCGCCTGGTCTTAGCCCGCTAAAGAAAAAGTTTCACACACGATTATCTGTATCAATTTTTGATGTGTAAATGCCTTCCTATTTGGTGTTGATCAAAGTATAGGTGTTAATTAATGCCTGCTTAATATTCCAATATTGGATCATGATTTTAAGTGTCCAAATTTGTACTGCATGCATGATAAATCAGTTTTAAGTGGGTATTCTATCCACAGACAGCATCTGGATTGTTTGCCTCAAGTATTCATCTTCCAGAAACAAAAAATCTTCTCATCTTGTTTAGGCTTTTGCCAGGGAAACCCAACTTGGTACTTGGTACGAAGTAAGCTAAAGGAAGCTTACCTTCAACAGAGCTCAAAGATGTTTTTAAATTAAGCTTTTGAATGCTGAAACCCGAGACCTCATTGGTGCAAGACATGGGAACTACCACTGCGCCAACCTGCAGCTAGTCTAATGATGAATTTTTCCTTGGGAAATTTGAAAAAAAAAAGATCCATTACATTTTAATTAAGTCCAATTCACTCAGCCTCTACAGGCTTTCTACTATCACTATGGACCTTGCATCAAATTTCACACATAATTTTTGTACTATAGTATTTCACTCGTTAAAATGAAAATCAAATTTTGTTTAAAATTAACAAGTCTTTTTGTTTCACTTCATTGTGTGTTATGTAATATTTCAGCACTCCAGCAGCTCCAGGAGTTAGCCGACTTACGCATTGAGCGTGCCCATCAGTACGAGCTTGAGCACCCTGAAGAATGCCGCGAACCGCAGAAAGAAGACCAAGTAACAATTGAGATACCTGACAGCGACAGCGAATCTGATTACAGCTCAGAGTTTTCATATGAAGGGGACTCTGATACTGAAAAGGGAGAACCCATCGCCCCCGGCCCAGCACTCAGTGAGAGCTTGGTGCCAGTACACCGACCAAATGTGTTCTTTGTAAGTATGCAGAATCAATAGACCATTCCTATAATTGACATACTCCCGCCGTTGATGGGGTAAATCCACAGAATTGGACGGAGAATTGGACCTTAGAACAAGGCCAAGTATGATATTACCCTACTTGGCCTCCTTCTGAGTTCTGATTCCCTGTCGGATCTGTGGATTTATCCCATCAACAGCGTAAGTATGTCAATTATTGCAGTGGTCTATAGCTAAAGGTAATAATAACTTATCCCAGTGTTATTATCGATTGTGCTTCACCAATAATTGCATGTGACACTGCAGCGATAATGATAAGAAAATTTGCCTTGATATTTTCGACGATTTTGAACCTGGAAGATAGCCACGGCTTATTGTTTGTTTGGAGATAATGTACCATTAAGTGCTATTCAAATGACAATTATTTCTTGTAAAATGTACCTTTTTTCCTATTGTTGATTATAAAGAAGATTACAAAAAATTAATTTCATCATACTTAGCACACAAGAATTGATAATTGTTTGTAATTTGTTTACAAAATCATAAATTTGATCATTTTCTCAGGGGTGTGAGATTTCCTTTTTTCAGCTGATTTCCTCATTTTTGAAAATGTTCATGTGCTAAAATTTTAGCTTTTCCATTTATTTTCAGCCCATTTTTAACCTTTTACCCCTACCTTAGGACGTTTTTCTTCGTCATCTAGCCTCTCACACCCCTACACTTCCAAATGTTTTATAAATTTGAGTAGACCACATAATAATAAGCTTACATAGACCGGTGGACACGATGAAAAAAATTCATGATTTACAAATAAGCAAATTTTACAAAAAGCTGAGCTACAAATTAGTTCACAATGGATTTGAACTAAGGTATTGTATTCTGTTTTTATTGATTACAGAGACTATCTCAGTTCCTTCAGTACCTGGCACGGAATGTGATCTTGGAAGCTCTGATGAAGCCATGGCAAGACCTGCTGGCCTTCAAAGCAGAAGGCGTTTTTATGCCATACTCTAACCTGATCAAAATCTGGGACTACTTGCAGCTAATTGTCATCATAATGGTTGCAATGGTGTATCCCTATGGTGCCTGCTTTGTTGGTAAGTTGATTTCAGGGAGAGGAGGGGCGGGTACGACACCTGCTGGATTTCCCAGCTGAAGGTGTTTTTATGCCATACTTCAACCTGATCAAAATCTGGGACTACTTGCAGTTAATTGTCGTCATAGTGGTTGCCATGGTGTATCCCTTTGGTGCATGCTTCGTTGGTAAGTTGATTTCAGGGGTGGGGGTGGGGTGGATAAGGGCGGGTTCGAGACCTGATGGACTTCCAAGCTGAGGGCGTTTTTATGCCGTACTCCAACCTGATCAAAATCTGGGACTACTTGCAGCTAATTGTCATCATAGTGGTTGCAATGGTGTATCCCTATGGTGCCTGCTTCGTTGGTAAGTTGATTTTAAGGGAGAGGAGGGTGGGTATGAGACCTGCTGGCCTTCAAAGCTGAGGGCATTTTTATGCCATACTTTAATCTGATCAAAATCTGGGACTACTTGCAGCCAATTATCATTATTAGTGGTTGCAATGGTGTATCCCTATGGTGCCTGCTTTGTTGGTAAGTTGATTTCAGGGAGAGGACAGGTACAAGACCTAGGCGTTTTTATACCACACTCCAGCCTGATCAAAATCTGGGATGTCCAACTTGCAGCTAATTGTCATCATTTGTGCAATTGTTAAGGTACGGTTCCCGATTCATGACAAAAGCTTTTGAGTCATACGAAAGGACTTGACGCAATTGTCTTGCATCATGATGCAGAAAAATATTGAGTTATGATTCAAAGATATATGTAGTATAGTGTATTGAATGATGTAAAAAATTGTGTCAGGGCCTCTACCTTTATGAAGGCTACCTCAAAGGAGGTAGTTATGCGTTTCTCCTAATACTTTAGCGTCATGACTCAAAATACATTTCCTCAAAGCCTGCCAAATGTCAGAAGATTTTCCGTCATGAATTGGGAACAAGGCCTAAGTTGACTCGCTCTTTTGAGCCGTTCATCACTCACACGCAAATAAGAGAGATGCAGTCATGACCATTATTATGTGTGAACACTTGTACTGCTGGGTATATCTGGTCTGGTTTGCCATAGTGGTTACTTGCTGCAAGAGAATTACTTTGACTGAAAACTTGTTTTACCACTGATTCCAAACAATTTTGTTCCTCAGCTAATCTTTCTGATGAAAAGAACAATACCAACGAAACTGGCATGGTGTTTTCCAATTCCGACCAACCGCATCAAGAAACGACCAACTTCATCTATGCTGTGATGGTGATTTGTGACATCTTGATTATAATGGATCTCTTTGTTAGACTGCGCACTGCTCATGTGACACCTAACGGTAAGTTCAAAGGTCATTTAAGGAAGGTCGGAGCATCATAATCCCTAAAAAAGTGTTAACTTAACTTAAAAAGTGATAAGTAAACTATATTGATGTATACATTTTTAAAGGAAATTTCACAAGGATTCTATTTACAGCATCATTTTTGGATCAAAGAATTTGCTTTATAACAACTTAAAAAAAAACAAGTTATCATTTTATGGGAAAATTTTCAGTTAAAATGAACCAATATGCGTAAGACCAAAGATTTCTGTTATAAAATGTCAGTTATAGTGAACAAATTTGACATGAGACCACATATTTCTGTCGGAAATGTTAAGTTAAAGTGAACCAATTTGACAAAAGATAAAAGATGCCTATAATAAAATATCAGTTGGAACAAACCAATTTGGTATTAATTTAAGGATCACAGATTTCTGTAATAAAATATTAATCAAGTGAATCAATTTGACACAAGACCACAGATTTCTGCAAAAAAATTCATATAACATAAAAGCGGAAGCAAAGAGAGATTATACTTTATGTTTAGACATTTTGGTCCATGTTAAATTGGTTCACTTTAACAAAAACAGAAACTGAAAAAATGAAGAGTGAGAGGAGATGAATGAATGCTTGATTTTGGATTGACTGAATCAGTGTTTTTAGTATGCTTTGGGCTCTTCCAGAAATGAATGGCATCCCCCTAAAGAAGATGTGGGATTTCACCCAAAAGTTATCCTTTTATAGCTAGAAAGGTAAAAGAAGACATGTGAATCCCCATTTTCAATTTTTACAAACTCATTTTGCTGTAGAAATTCAAAAAGAATGCTTTTTAGCTATAAGACATGGGAATTCTCATTTTTTAAAATTGATATTTGTTTTCCCAATTTTTTTCATATGCAATTTGGAAGCCTGGAAATTTCCAATTTTTTAAGCCAGAAAAGGCTTCTCTTCTTTAAGGGGTGCCAATAATTTCTGAATTGCGATCTTGTTGATCATGGATCAATTTTTAACACCCACCTGAGACCTCACCCTATTGTGTTTTCACTCCATTATTTTGTAGGAATGGAGCGTTGATACAATAACTCTCCATTCGTGATAATACACAAATGGAGAGTTATTTACGAATGGAGACTTAGTTGTCATAAAATTTACAACAAGTTATAAGAGTGTGAAAAACAAAACACATAATAGACTACTCAATCAATGGACAATTATTTGTATAGATAGGGGATTAGAGGTTATCAAAATTTACTGCTTGAGGCTCATACCAAGCTCATACATTGTAAGGAATATTTTGTTGAC
>JXSR01S001410.1:23434-43061 GCA_000969725.1 Ophiothrix spiculata
CATAGGTACCTGGATCCTATGTATGGCACTGATCAATAGGACATACACCTCGCTCTCATCATTATTTCAACAAAGAGTCACAAATCTTGCTCCTTTAGCAATAAATAAGTCATCTCTGATTTCCTACACATGAAAGACATTTATCTTTGATGCTTGCTTGGTGACAATGGATGTCCGACACATTCCCTGAGGATAACTTTGGCATCTTTATTTAAAATCCTATCAAATTTAGATATTGCTCATCTTACTTGTGATAAATAAGTTATCTTACATCTTCCTCTTACGGAGTTGATACAAAGAGGGTTTCAAAAGTTGTGGTTTTGAAAGTATAGTTATTATTGCAGGATTAGATTGTTTGTTATTTATGATAACATTTCTAACAAAATATTTAACTATAACTTATAAAACCACTGGAAGCAGTGTTTCCGCTAAGGTTTTTGAACTTTTTGAACAATTTTAACAAAGTTGAAAAGGTGCTTGCGCTAAAATCATTAACTGTGGCTGAAAATTAGATCAATAAAGCTAAACAAATATCTTTCTCGCACATTTTCAGAAACTTGTTGCACCAATTTTCACTGCTGCTGCGCCAATGGCGCGCCATACGGCCTTAGCGGAAACACTGACTGGAAGTATCTCAATTCTATGATATGATAATTAATTTAAATAGCACTGAAGGTTTGAAGATAGGTACCTATAAGAACAGCACTTGTGTTTGACAAAAATGGGCCAAAAATCTTTTATCAACAACATTTACTGCTATTTCTGGTAAATAAATGTATTCAAGTACTTTCTTTTTGACCCAATTTGTAACTGAAGGACAATGAACTAAAGGTGATGATGATATGTTGCGAGCCTGGTTTCATCACAAGAAGATGCAAATATCCGGGGGGGGGGGTACTTACATTGACAAGGTTATAGTATATGTGCCTGCCTTTTGGGTGAGTTTTTCACAGATTTAGTATAGCAATCGGGTGGTTTTTGTCTTAGATGAAAGCATCCAAGTTTTCATTAATTGGCTGCTTTTTGGGAAAATTTGCTAAAAAAACCACCCAATTTGAGTAAAATTGGGTGCCTTTTCATCAAAATTAGTATATTGAGGGGTAGGTTTTTGAGCCAAGAATAGGTGTATAGATGGTCAGTTTTTCAAAGTCCTGTACAAACGTTTTAGTGTTCTAAACTATGTTATTTTAAGATCAAACTCTGATTATTGATCTACTTTAGTGTGGATTGTCATGTGACAGATAATCATGTGAGTCTTACTCATTTCATTAAAAACTGGTGAAGGAATACTTTTCAGCCACAAAATATCATAAACGTACTTGATTATTCTGAACTATGTTTGGTTAGGATCAAAACTCACCATTGGCCTACATCCAAAGATGTCTGAGAGGAGGGTTCAGTGTTCTCATATACAAAATATAACTCTAAAAGTGATGTAAAAAACTATCATAAAGATAGATTATGTGTTCAAAATATAAATCTATCCACTTTAACCTAGAACTATACAGTAATCAGAGTGGTTTAACAAAGATGTACTTTCAACTTGGTATAATAATTCGAACAAAATGAAATGTTTATTTGATAATATACATGTGGTTGGTCCAAGAGGAAATGCATGTAAGAGACTCAAAACTTGGAAGGCTGCGACTTTCTACTCATTATATGGGGCAGGGCTCATTTGCATTTTGTTCAAAGCAAATTTATATCAGATTGACTAATATTTTACTCCCTCAAAATTGGTTTTGAAACCGTTCTTGAAATTATATAGAAGTAGTATTTAATTTAAAACTTGTAATTACACCAAAGAAAGTTTCCAAGAAACAATCAGTTTTGATGATCTCTTTGATAAGATGTTTTTATTGGCATTTATGGGTTTCAATTTACAGACAAATAGGTCATCAGTAACTTGTGTTAACTTAAGGAAATCTTTACTCAAATTGTTTTCATGATAAAGAGTCATATTGACATGATAAAAAACGATTTTAATAAGGATAAAAGCTTGTCGAAAGTTCAATAATTTGGTCTGTTAATTTTTTCCAGACATTGTTCTGAGATTTTTGTTATTGTTGTTGTTGATTTTTCAGACCATTGGAAATGAGTTTACACATGTGCATTGCAACGTTTTGGGACATCCTGGCTATAGTTTATGTATTAAGGTGTCTATGCTTGTATTTTTGTATCCTGTGTATGATGTTTACATAAAATGTCTGTGTGGTGATCTTTGTAATGTGATGGATTCGTATTTGTTGATTTTTACATGCTAATAAACCCTACATGTCACTCATTCACTTGTTTCTACAACTTCATATTGGGGCTCTCCACACGGACAAATCAATCTGTACTTCGCACATCTAGATGCATCTAGATTAAACTGGACTTCAACAAACGATCGCACTAGCTTAAGTGAATGCGCGTGTACATACGCGTAGTTGTGCTATTTCTACGTACACGCACACCCAAGCGTGTAAATACGCGCCCCTGGAGTAAAGTCAGATTGACGCGCGACCGTGTGAACACAATCTGCACTTTGGAAATTTACATTCATCTAGATGCATCTACATTTGACGTTTCGGTGTGGAGAGCCGCATTATGGAGACATAACAAAATAAATAACTATATATCATGTGACATGTTTCACAGGATATATCACATTTTGTATAGATAAGATTTGCGTTTGTTTGTTTGTTTTTCTAGGTTCAAGTCGACACAGCTCAGGTAGCTTAGACACACCAACCATCCGCCATGTCAGTATCGATGAGCCGGACAGATACATGATGATGACCCCATCACGGAGCAGCAGTATCTCCGGTCGACCTGATCACATCTCAACAACCCCATCTCGGAGCAGTAGTATCTCCGGTCGACCCAATCACATCTCAACGACCTCATCACGGAGCAGCAGTATCTCCGGTAGACCAGACCATACCTCATCAAAGACGCCCTCACGCAGCAGCAGCATCTCCAGTCGACCCGATCACACCTCAACTCGTAGTGCCTCATTAGACTCCTACCACCTGTCCGTCTCTCCTCCTGCAGTTCCAATGGATAGCTATATGAACATGGAATTCCAAAACCGACGAGCTAACTCCTTTGATCAGGGTGCTGGTCGACCAACTCAGAAACTCCAAAAGCAGGTTGCTAGGACTGAGTCTAGTGATGAGCCTGCATCTTATATGAATGTATCATTTGGTGCCTCTAAGGGATCTGATTATAATGAAGGATATACGTACATGGAACCATCTCCTAGTAAGGCAGGTCCATCTCCTAATAAGGGAGGTCCAACTCCTAAAAAGGAAGGTGGGGAAACCAGCAAAACCATTGATGTGCCTCAAGAATCAGAAGGGCAGGGAGAATATGTAAATGTGAACTTTGACCAAAGAAAGAAGCGACAAGAGAAACGCAATGTACCACCAGCATTAGTACTTAAACAATCTGCCAGTGATATGTCGGATTATATGAACGTTGAGCCAGGACGTTTGAGAACGATGAGTGGTGAAAGTGGTAGTTCTTGTTCTCCAACATCCCCGGCAGCTCATTCGTTGCGGAGTACGACATCTTGTTCGCCAACTTCACCCGCAGCTCATGCATTACGCATTAAAACTTTAGAAAAGTCTCTTGAAGAAGTGAAACTACAGCAAAGCAGTCCAGGTAAGTCAAGTAGCTCCAAAAGCAGCAGTCCTCGGAGTTCCACAAGCTCTTCCGGAAGTCCGCACCCAGGAAGTCCTCGCTTAAGCTCTCATAATGGAGTACGTAATTTGATGATAGGATCTGGTCAGAGTAGGAGCTGCGAGCCTAGCCCTAGGATGTCATCACGACATAGCGGCAGGCATTCTAGTGAATCCTCGTCCCCGGTGGATGAAAAAGAATTGAATTATATTGACGTTGATATTGGAGCACCTGGTGGGAATGCTCAGTCTAACATAGAAAGGCGAGCTAGGTCTCCATGTCATAGACGTACGCCCGATGAGGAGAAACAAGGAGTGCCCACTAACTACGCTACCATTGATTTTACCAAATCAGAAGGTCTGCGTGTTATGACCAATAAAAGACAGCATGAAAGTAGGCATTAATGCTGGCCTCCGTCCCTCTTGGGGTTATTCATTTATCACTTTGTTGATATGTTGATATCAGTTCTTGAATCCCATTGGTTGAAAGCCCAAGTTGTATGTAACCGTATTGCTTATTTTAGGTCTATAAATAACCTTGATTGCATATTCAAAGAGTTATAGCGCAAAGCTGACTGCGCTTGATTTTTTTTGGTGGCGTGCGAATGCTGAAGTCTAGCTCATCCAAGGTTAACTGTAAGTGTGCAAGCAAATCTCCAGTAGCCATTTTAAAACTTAAAATCTCAGCTTTAAACTCTGTATTTTGATTTTAGATCCTTTAGGTATCTTTGAAATTATGAGTGACTCTTTGAAATTATGAGTGACATGTATTGATTAGCCCAATGAAATAGCTATATTATTGATCCTGCAAATATGGGCAATTCAATGTGTCATGATTGATTATAGGGCTAGATAGACTTCATCATTTTTACCATTTGTAAAATCCAGACAACTGAATGCATATTGACCTGGCGTTCCAGACATTATTATCGAAGGGAATAATCCACTTAAACTCAAATTAGAGTGATGAAAAATTAAGACAGTGGCAAACATTCCAAATGAAAATGTTTCTCATTGGAGAAATATGAAGCAGTGAGCAAAACTATCAGTATCTGTCAAGGACAGGTTTCAGATTATAATGAAAATACCTAGGTAATTATGGTAAACAACGATTACCAAAGAATGTAATGTACTATGAATTTTCAAAATATTACTGATTAGTAATCATTGCAAAATGTGCCGTGATGCGAAAAATATTTCACCATCATGAACATTTTGGTAAATGGTAAAACATTTTACACTATGGCAAAAATTTTACACAATGAGAAAAAATTAAAATGAAAATGTTCATTCTGAATGAAAATTCAACATAGTGGGAAAAATGTAACACCCTGAGAAAAATTCTGAATGAAAATGACTGCAAAAATGACGAAGTGTATCTAGACCTTATTTCATGCATCAAACATTATGAAATCCTGAGACATAAAAAAACAAAAAAACAAAAGTAAAAACAAAACTTGGTTGATAAGTGGAGAGAAAAATGGCTGTTTCTTCATAATGAACTTTAAAAATATGTTATGTTTATGGCATAATTTATGTTCATATATAGGGGGTTATTGTGTCCATGGAAGCTGCTCATGCAGAAAGAGAGAGCAAACATCGATATGGAAAAATTGAATTTAGTTGACAAAGTAGGCCTAAAATTAATTAATAACCAATGTAATAGTGCGACCCAATCTAGTAAGATTATATTTTTACATTTACACAAACAACTACGTGGTCATTATCCGGTAACAATGACCTCAGTTAATGACTGTAGTGCTTGTGATAAAAGCGTGTTTGCTTTAAATGCAACAATACACGTACGTAATGGTATCGTGGATGTCGCGTTTGTTTAAATGCAACGCGGAAGCAGTGCCTAGACTGGTCGATGTTTTTAGCAGATCTATGGTAAATGAAATTTAAAACTAAATGAAATTATGATTTTCTCCCGTTTTTGGTCAAAATCGGCAAGAATTTTAAAGATAAAATTACGGTTATTAATGACAATAATAACTTTGCACCATCTTTTAATTCAGTCATTGTTTCAAATCATCAGTGTTTGTTTTGAGCCTCGGTACTTTTCTTCAGGAGCTACACTCAGAAAAGTACCTCGGCCCAAAACAAACACCTCCAATTTTAAACAATGACCTAAAAAAGATGGTGCGCAGTTATTGTTGTCTAATTGTTGCATTGCTTTCAATTGTCTGGAAAAGAAATAATTTAGATGAAGTCAATTGATTTTTGATTTTTTTCTTTTCCATGATGTGTAATTCCATGCAGCCTTGACATTTTGTTCTGGTAGAAGTTTTATTCTGAAAGAAAAAAGTGTGATTTTTCATTTTGTTTAGTTGGTAGCAAAGGGCAACAATATTTTTTTCCTTATGCAGAATTGATATCTGGTTTATTTCATTTTCACCTTGGTTTCATTAATACATGAGTTTCCAAATATATTTTTGGATCTGTGTGTTATTTTATGGCTGATGTTTTATGTGCAAAAAGTTGTAGATTGGTTCCCATGATGTGATAAAAGTCACAAAGAATTGATATTTCTGTATGTTGTAATTTTGATGAAATTATGAAATGTCTAGTCATAAATATTTTTCTCATGTTTTACATTAAAGATACATGGAAAGAAAATAATGTACAGTTACTCTATCAATGAGTTCTATTTTTAGAAAATGAATTTAAAGTAGTGTTCCTCCGTGAAATGAAGACATTTTATGTATCACATCCTCCATGCGATTATGTTTGTATGGGAAAATATGCAAGTAGTTAGTGATGAAATACCCATAAATTGAAGTTAATTGTTATAATCTTGCATTTTGGGCATGTTTTATTGCTAACTACTCACATGACTTCCAGTACAAGATTTCCCATAGGAAGCAATGCATGATGGGACACACACGATATCTTCTCTTTCGTAAGACAACCTTGTTAGTATCAAGTGCTATTGTAGAGTATATTTAAAATTTGTCAGATTGTCTCTATTGCAAAGTCACTAGAGCAACGTTTCTTGACTTCCAACATATATGAGCAGCTCTATATATATGTTTCTATTTTCTAAATATTTTTAAGCACAACAAACTTTATTAGCAGCTACAAAACTAAACAGAGTCATAATGTGAATGCAAGAAAGTCGTATCTGCAATAGCTGCCATTTGTCACTAATTTGTATCACACACTGTATAATCTTCAGTCATGGGTCAGTGGCTCTTGAAATGGTTCTTCAGGTGACGGTGTCATGGGTTAGTGGCTCTTGAAATGGTTCTTCAGGTGATGTGGTCACCTAAAGAACCATTTTAAGAGCCGCTGACCCATGGCAGGTAAATTTTTAGGAACTTTCACATTATAGTGACTAGGTGATAAATAAGTAAAACATATGGCAGCCATTGTAAATTATGACTTTCTTGCGCTCAAGAGTTGTTCTGTGAATGCAAGCAGGATGTAAGTGCAAATTACTGCCACTTTTCATAAATTTGAGTAAGACACTCTACAGTATCTTAGTTCAAAGGTATGGAAATGCTTAACAAATAGCTTTCAGTAATTATAATAATAACGTTTTTGTAACACCATAAGTGATTCTTTTCACTGGAGTCAATAAATGCAATTAATGCAAACGCAACCTCTTGAGTATTTACAATCTGCATATAAGCAGATGAAATGTTTTGGTAAAATATAAAACTTTGATTGACAGGTCGCTTATGTGAGCTAAGACCAAAATATTTAACAAAAGCTTACAACATGCTAGGCCAGTGTTTAGCCTTGGGTCAGTGACTCTTGGAATGGTGTCAGCTGATGAAATACATTGTGAGATTTTTGCCTTTTAGTTTGGGTATAATATAACTTAAGGCAGCCATCGCAGATATGACTTTCTTTCACTCACATGACAAAATAACAGGCACCACTTTCTTGCAATCCTGTGACAATATTTGTTCAAGAAATTTCTAGCATATTCCTTAGATAAGGCATGGGATCCGAAATTGTTACCGTACCAGGAAATCTCCAAGTAAAGCAGCTATTCATCCCATAAAGGGTAAGAAGAATATCCCCAAATAGGTACAACTAAATTTGAAAGAAATTTGTTAATTTATTAATCATTTTGGGAGGCATGAGAATTTTTTATCATTGAAAAAAGAGAAACCATGATAGTCGCGTGAAGAAAAGCTCTTCACTTTTATGTGTCTTTTGCGCCGAGGTTAAAGTTCACAGGCAAACTTGATATTTGACAGTACTGTTGCTGCGTGATTTGATGATCAATTTGATTGGTTTGTTGTTCACGCACGGTGCGATTTGGTCCCGCTTAGAATGAAAAGGTTTTTTTTTCAAGACTAATTTAATTCAGTTCAGTTGTATTTCATAAACATACAGTTTGTTCACTCAAATAATAAAATTTACTAACAAACAAAGAGGATATGAATACCTTTAATGAAGGCCTAAAGTATAAAGTATTTTTGCCTTCTTTTTGGTGTATGCTAGTAATTTCTACACTAAGCCTACAGCTAAGATGTGTAAATGTGTAAAAAAAAATCTGTATCTTTGCAAAAACTAAAAACTGCCTTACCCTATTAAATACAATGTCTTCTCTGCTGTAACTTGTATAAAATATAGATTATTGACCCTGTAGAAAGGGTTCATTATTTTTGTTTATTTGGCTGGTCCCAATTGTTTTGTATAATGTTTATAAGGTATGTTATTTTTGGTAAAGGTACTTTGTTGATTTGGGTTATATAATGCTTATTTTGGGAACTCTTTAAATTAATAATTTTGGAAATTGGGAAGTAATGCCAATTATACAAATCTATCATGATTAAACATGTTAGTAATGAAATTAAATCAGAATGAAATTATAGATAGAAATACAGAATGAAATTATGGATACTCAGAATGGTTTTGAATTGTCATTCAGATGGATTGAGCAAACATGGTTTCAAATTAAAGTCCGATCAGAAATTATTAGTATCGTTGATATGAAAATAATCGTAGAGATATTTTCAAAAATCATATTCCATTTAATCATATTTTGAGACCATCAGTTTGTTTGAGGCATGGTTGACATTGCATACACAATTGAAGATGTTTTATATTTCGGGTACGGGTACCCAAACTGAAGTGAGTCTTCTTTTATTGTTTACGTCAAGGAGCTTGGTCCTATTTGTCATTTTTGGTTTTCAATGTCATATGAAAGATGACCACTTAATAGGTTTAAGTTTCAAATTCGGCCTTAACAGGAAGACTGGTTGGTTCCAAGAAAGTACTTTGACGAGAAGTAAAAATAGACAAAGAAAAAGTAGTGCAGAAGTCTTAAATACTACAATATGGTTATTTAGTTTGTACTGTATGAGTCAGTGACTTTGATTTTAAGTTTGAATGCCATATTTCACCCATATCATGCTATATATTTAATCAGATAATGTTTAGATTTTCTGTTGATATTTATTGTGAGGTCAAAGGTCAACTGCTACTATTTTTTATGTGTGCTGTAACTTGTAAGTTTTGTATTTGTATGTATAAAAGTATTATATATAGGTATACTTTGTCAAAAGTTATACATTTATTACATGTAATGTAGATTTTGATCATGTTTTACAAACATTTTGAAATGTTTTGAAGCGAACTAACTAGATATTTTTTTTTTGAAATGGGATATCATACTTGTGGTTACGAATGTTGCAGAGATGAAAAGCACAAATATTAATATTAAGTATTAATTAGGTCAATTTGATCCAATAATTATACTGGAAACAAGATTTTACATTGTGAGAAAAAAAGGGCATTTACAACTAGACTTCCCGATATTTTAAGAATATATCCATTATGCGAATTATGATTTAATTGATAAAATTTTCTTTTAGAATGATTCGATTTGTTTCCCCTAATTACATGCCCATAATACCAGTAGACTGGTGCCCAACATAAAATATATCAAGGTAATTCCTTTTGCATTTTTATACATGGAATCCTATAATCATTTCGACAAAAAAGAGAAGCATTCAGCACCCAACAACTAGCTGTTTTGATGTTATGAGTAACCAATACAGTGTTCCTGTGGTGCTGAAATATTGATCTTACAATACAATTTGTCGCTAGAACTGATATCTGTTAACTGGCAAATCTTGTACAACTAAATTATTTGGTACTCTGTTTATACAAAGCTCACCCGCTGGAAATTAGAATCAATTGCAAAATCTTGATGCAAGCAGTCATGCCTTCATATTAGATTCTGACCAATTTTATTCAGTTTTTATGGCCATGTGGTTGCACGGTCATTGGTCTTGTGTTTGTCCCATCTATCTTTCTCAAATTAGTTGTCACAAACATTGCCATGACAAATCATTTCAGCCTGGCTTGATGGGAATTTGAAACGGCCGGCCGTCCTGAAGCAATGCTGACTGTTTTCCAAGATATCGGTTTCATGATGCATGTTGTCTGGGTTATGACAACCTGTGACTGATGACAAATGTCGAAATTAGGAATCATATTGATTTAACTTCAGTGGGTGAGGCACAGCGAAATTTGCCTATTAGCGATGTACCAAAATACTCTCATGCTTACTGGAGCAAACAACAATCACAATCAACAGCTTGAGCGCACTTTATTGCCTTGACATCGTGCCCCTGTATAGCGCTGGGCAAGTCGCCCGGGGGGAGGGCAGCCCCACTCTGGATGTGACGCATATATAAGACCCCCTTTTAAGCTTCGCTGACACCGTAGACCCCTTATTTTTTATATTTGCATGTGCTCTCACCAAAAGACCCCATAAATCTTTATATTTTTCTCTCACCGAATGCCAAATTTCACTCATTCCAAAATTCGTGCTCTTACCCAATGACCCATCATTTTGAGACCAATAGGACCTCGATTTTTTGTATTTTTCTCTCACCGAATGCCAAAAATCATGCTCTCACCCAATTATGACCCCTCATTGTTTGAGCATGTGCTCTTACCGAATGCCCCAGCCTGTCAGAGCGCGGGCCTTACACCAGCATCCATTTCAAATATGACTGCCCCGCTCCACGAACAATGTTTTCACGGATCTGATTTATTACAATAAGTTTATATCGTAATCATCTGGTAATTACCTCCACACCACAAACACATTCTAGGCAAATAGCCAGAGGATGATTTAAGACTTTACCACAATACATAGTAACAGCTCAGTGGGCATGAATGAACTAATTGGATGTTCAGCGGAAAAAATCCACACTAAATTGTACTGCATTATGGGTGTACTGTAATGCTGTTCAGTTACTTGAAATTCCGAAAAAAGACGATAAAAGTCCCGTTATTATCGAGCAAAGTTGGCCAAAAAGGGGCAAAGTTGGCATTTTTCAAAGCTCCAGACGTGTTTGTTGAAGTATAATCCATACTAGAAAACTAGCGAATAATGTCGCAAAACTAGCAAAAAAATAATATTTTAGTTAGAGTAATAAAAAAATAACATATTTCAAAGAGTCAGAAATCACTCAAATTTCGGTCGATTGTCGCCATCTAAAAATATTTCTGTTTAGTAAACTGTGATCAAGATGTATGTACACATACAAAGTGTTCGTTTTACTCAAGGAAACAATCGGAAGGCCACAAACTCATTGGGCGCCGTCGTGAGTGCTCGACAAACTTCGCCAGACCCAGAAATATTGCAATGTTTGTTAACAGATGGTGTGTAGTATATTGACTGCTTGAATATCGCTGTGTGAGGCTACTCTAGTTGGGTTACCTCCACAAATGTCTAAAGTTGTCCCATTTAAATATCAATTTCAAAGAAATAGAAATATGTGCAGATACAAATGCCCTCATTAGCCAATTTTTTTATGTGACTTTTTTGCTTTTCATAAACAGATTTTAGAAATTATTTTTTGCAAATTTTTATAACTGTACTCATTCAAATATTCAATTTGCAAAGAAAAGGGACCCACCATGCAAGCTAGATGACTGGTTTTGCTTTCCATGTTGGCAGTATTCTCCCCCCTCAAGACAATTGAGAAGTAATCACCGAGTATACCCTATCCCTTGTCTATGATGTATTCAGACTTAGGCTAATTTCTTGATTTTTACTTGTTGGATAGATGCGGGTTAGGGTTGTAGGATGTATCTGCACATTACCTCTGTGTATGATAAGCTAAAGGAATTGCCCATGATTTTCACAAATTTGAAAAAAATCTACAGAATAATTAATTTGTGCCTACTAAACAGTGCAAACACATTTTAAAGTCAGAAATCAACATGGTTCTTTTTAAAAATGAGTTTATGCAACCCCTGCTTTACTCACATTTCCGCATTTGTGTCCATTCTTCTGCTTAATCTTGGCTAAAGTGTCTTTATAACATGTATCCCTAGTATTATGAGTTAATCACCACAAATATATCAAAACAACTATGTCATTCGTTGGCCAACTTGAATTTGTGGTTACCGGTAACCATAAATTCAGAGATGGAGGATTTTTGTCTTTAATTTCAATATTTCTTTGTTTTTTGAGAAAACGATCATAGTGGTAAGTTTGTATGGGCATGCTGTTCCTGTAACAAAAAAAATATATGGTCATAAAATTTCAAAATTGGGATGATTGGCAATCCCTTCAATTGGTACCTTATAAAGAAACAATGCAGTATGTGCATTTCATATTACAGTGGAACCTCATTAACACAAAATCTGTTTGCACAAAAACCCTGATAACACAAAATGGGTGACGGGTCCGTAGTATTGATTTCCTATGTGAATTCAGTTGGATAACACAAAATCCTGATAACACAAACTAAACATTTTGGCCCCAGTGATTTTGTGTTAACGAGGTTCCACTGTACTCATTATACTGTATAAATCTTGAAGTATGCAACAAGCAGCCGATTTATGCAAAAAACCAATATGACCATTTAAGGAAGTAAAACAGTCCCATCTTTTCCAAATAAAAAAATGTACTCAATCTTGTTGAATATTCAAATAAACTTATTTTCAAGGTTTGTCCATGTAATAGCAACATAATTAGCCGCAAATACTACCAAAATCTTGAACAATTCATGTACAAATATATTGATACAAAAATAAAATCAATCATTGCTAGTCTCTTACACAATAAAAAAACACCAGTTCACAGTGTTGTAGAATACAAGGGATATGTTATGGATCGTAACAGAGTCTGGTTGCTTGTTGCATACTTTAAGGTTTACAGAGTATAGCTGCTTCCTTTTACCTGGACAGATTGATTAAGAAATGAACAAAGGATAAATTCTATTCCGTAACTAAATGCAGTATCTACTATATAGATTATATTTGTATACAACCTTACAGCATGGGATTAGATTGAAGTAAAAGTGGGTGTTAATGGAAGTATCTATTGTGTTTTATAGTTGCACATATGCATTTTCAATTAAGCAGGTATATATAATGGGTGACTTCAATATAGATCTAGCATAGGAGTAGTTTAGGTGAAACTGGGTATTAAATTGAAGTATTCACTCTATTTGCACATACCGTGTTTTTACTTATAGACAAAACACAAAATTATTGGACAGTGTAAACAAAAATTCAGAATGCGGAGCCCCATTCTTTGTAATGCGACCCTTAACCTTGATATTTGGTTACATTGTCCAATAATCTTTTTTTGCCTGCACTTTTCTGCCATTGTATCTCTTCTGCCAATATATCTGCCAATATTATGCCCACTGGTCTCCTGTATCTACAGTAACAGTACCAATAGTTGGATTCTTGCCCGGTTCATGTTAATAACAGTAATTTCCAGCAAGCCTTAATTGCCAGAGTTGAAGTTGCAAATTTCTTGCATTTTTGTTTTTTTTCTACTCGAAGGTCACCTGTTTCTGTTATTGCCCTTGTCACAAGTAACCTTAGCTACAACAATTCCCATATTGTGCACCATGTTTTGCCCCTAAACAACCACAACACAAACTCATCTACTTTGCTGAGCAGAATATAGAATGAAAGTTCAACTTGTGATAAATCAGATGTGACATTATTTCGTTCCATTTTATACCCAGTATAAAAAGGACGACACACATATTACAAGAACTGGGAAAATAGGGACTAAATCAGAATTTTAGAGTATCTTACCAAGTCCAATTGGTCTACTTGAAATGTATGTTAAGATGAATTGAAATAAACAACAACAACTGAGAAAACCTGTAAAAAGAATTTCAGGATTTTCTTAATAGCAGAATATTTTTTTGATAAATTCAAATCTGGGGTCCTATGCACAATAAATTATTAACCATTTTTGTAAGATCTGGTTTTAGATGAAATCAGTTGCCTATGAGAACCTGGACTAGTAAATTTGCTCACTGTAGTAGCCACTTTTTGTTAAGTTTTGTTATTGTTTTTGGTTTGATTCAAATATATACACACTTCTAAAAGTCACAAATACTGGAAATTATTGCTAAATGAAACAAATTCTGCTGCAATACAACCGTTCACTGAAAACCAGGTCTGACTTTGAAGCCGGTCTTTTGGTGCATGGAGAGATCGTATTCTATCATAAATAATGCCATATTGATTTAGGGGCAGCTTCAAAACTCAACCGCCGGTTGTCTGCTGGTTCTGGCCGGTTGGCTATTGTTTATTCCGGTTGAACCGCCCAAAACTGGCAGACAACCGCTGGTTGAGATTTGAAGCTGCTCCATATGAACTTCATCATAGAATATAGTTTTAGATAAATTGTCAATATTATTGCAATTTTAATATCAAATCTGTATGGTTACAATTTACTGCCATTTCAAGAATTTTGTATTGTTTCAATGTGTGATATACAAATGTGTGCTTTTTTGCAAAAAAGAAAATATCTACTTTAAATTATTTTAATTTAGTCAGTGAATAATGCCAGTATAAATTATTATATTATAGTATTTGTATTAAATCTTGCCTAGTATTATTGTGAAGCCTGTGCAACTTGGTTCCCTATACCGTCTTATAGGCAAAATGAAATTTATTGTACGATGTAAACAGGTAAGGGTAGGTAAGGGTTACATTCACAAACATTTACAATCCCATGAGATGTGCATATGATACCCATGAGGTGTGCATGTGATTCCCATGAGGTGTGCATATGATACCCATGAGGTGTGCATGTGATACCCATGAGGTGTGCAGGTGATGCCCATGAGGCATTCATGCTTTGTGCCTGAAAACTTATACTAACATATTAAATAGGTCAAGGCATTTGTGAATATTCTATAACATTTAAAAACAGTTGGAATATGAAAAAGCTCCCCTCATGACAAGTTGGTTGTAAAACTGGGTAGAAGATGAAGGTGTTGATTTGGGTGGGGAAATGAAAAAAATGTTAAAAAATACATTTAGAAAGTTGCTTTAATGGAAAAGTGTAATGCTAAGTAGGGGACTAAGTTGAACAGGCCTAAACAGCTAATTTTGCTGGCTGTCATATGTAGTTAATTATCGTAATGTTATGTTACAATGTTATTTTGATGGTCAAGTACATAGTAATTATTATTGCATACTTGTTTTATCATAAAGGAATGGACTGCATTCTCTTCTCCATGCCTGGGTGTGCATATGATGGCTAAAGGTATACATGGATATGAGAATGCAGTTCATTATCCATGCCTGGGGTGTGCATGTCATGACTAAAGGTGTGCATGTGATGCCCATGAGGTGTTCATGCTTTGTACCTGCAATCAAATTTAGAGTCTCAAATTAAGTGTTTTCTATCAAGGAAAAATATTATGTATAGAGTCAGCATGGACATAATCTGCTTTAAGTCATTAGAAAATTGGATACCTCTGCATTTTCATTTAAATAGAAATGGATAACTTTGCTAAGGGGAGACACGTAAACTAATCGGCAATGTGGATCAGATATCTGCACTAGTTGGAACAGCCTATTTCTTCTAAAACTGGCAAATAAATTTGACCATCTTAAAAATATTGAAAATAATTCCTCTTATCCACGCATTTGGCTGTGTGCCTGTGTACTTCTAAAGCATCAAATTGAATATGTTCCAGACAGATGCCCAATATTTGACTTTGCAGTCTAGTTCAGATAACGGCAAGCTGATTAGTTTACGTGTCTCCCATAGAACTGTCCAAACTTTCGGCTTATCGGCTGCAAATCTGTATTTAATAACTTACTGTTAACATACTTGTACTTGCTTATATCTGTTAAATATTTCAATGTGAACTCATTGATGATAATAAAATGACTCTTTCTGCATCCAGACTGCTGTTCCAATTGAGTATCATTGAAAACAGGATGTTTGTAATTATCCTTGAAAAGTAAAATTAAGGAGGGGGTTTAAGTCCAAATAGGGTTATTTTTAATCCATTCATTGATTCATTTATATACGAAAAATGATCCTTCAACACCCTACAGTTTACAAAAATAGGACTGTGGTAAAAATGGAATGGTCCTTGGCGGTATATGACATTTTAAAAGGTTTTAAGAGGTTTCAATGTCATATACCGTCACAAACCACTCCATATTCATCACAGCCCTATTTTTGTAAACTGGGGGGTGTTGAAGGATCATTTTTCGTTTGCTTCCAAGCATTCTCTCGGCGCAGTCAAGCGTGACCAGTACATTTAATCGCCTGCTTGTCACTATTACATATACACACTCCATATGACCACTCAACTTGAGCGGTGAAGTGACCTTGACCCAGGCGTTGTCCAATCAAATTTGACCTAAAATCATGTTTATACAATGTAAATTGCATTTCAACATGCTCAATGAACCACTCTCAAGGTAAAGAAACAGGAGCTAACAGGGGCACACACATTTGAAATCAATGGGTCTTCGTTGTGATAATTAATTCTGTCAGCCCTGTGGCTACATGGCCACAAATCTAGTGAATTGGTTCATTAGGGGTTCCGAAAAACTAAAAATTGTATTAGATAATTAGGAAGGTCAAATTTTCAACTTCATCCAAATTTAAAGGTTAAGGTGTCAAATTGTTTGTTTTAGACCAACGATCAAAAGTGTTAATGGTAACCCCCATCATCTGACCTTCCCTTGGGGGTCAAAGGTCAAAAGAAAGGTCAAATTCTCAACTTAGTCGGATTACAAAGGTGGAAGGTGGAGGCATCGTGATCGAAACTCTGTGTCGAGAACCGCGTGACCCGAGAACCGCGTATTCTAGTTTCAGAATACATTTATGTTGTACTCTTCTTTTTATTTAGCTAGAAAAGAGGTGGGTTTTTTATCACATCAGAATCATGAATTGCACCTTTAAGCAGCACCCCAAGAAGGAATATTCAAACAGGGGACCAACGACTTAACCTAACTTCCGAACCGCAGAGTAATTAGAGTAAAGTTTCTTGCCCAAGGAAACGATGTGGAAGGAAGCGACTTGGCCTTAAACCTGGAACCACTGTATTTTGAGTCCCATGCTCAAACCACTCAGCCATGCTCTCCTCTATAAAAAAAAAAGAAGTAGGCATGAGGTTTGGGGGTGTTGGCGTTGGACAAATTCAATACCAAAATACATTTTTATACATACATAAGCATTGTTTCACCTGAATTTTAGCAACTGCCTAAACATTCCCACCCACACTGTCATATTACTCAATCAATCAAACCTTATTTACATATATTTACTTGAAATAAGTTAGATGTTTGAGTTTGAAATATGAAATTGTTGTCTTTAAGAGAGGCAATGCTGTTTTGCTCCCGCTGGAGTTTATAATATTCTCTAAACAGCAACTCCAAACAAACAAGTGGGTATAAAACTGTCTGCCCAGGTCTTATTTACTGTAATGAAACCAAACCGACTTGATATAACGCAAACAATCCTGTCCCACAAGCTCCTTGCTGAGTGTATAAATAATAGATTCTGCTATCAACAATATTTCATAATACTCCTTCACAGTTTTATCACACCCATTTAAGTAAATAAAGACTCCCTAATATGACTGTTCACCTTGGAACAAAAAAACTGTGGGGAATTTAGTGCCACGTGGTGTTATCGCTGTTAGTTCCGTCGGATGCAGATGAGGTGTAAATTGCACGCAGTTCTCATTTATTAATTTCTCGTTTCCAGGTAATTTTAATCAATGACGCGAGACGAAAACGGTCCCAGACCTTTCTCCCTGGTCGGGTGAGCAGGTGGCGCATGAATACGCTCCATTGCTCATTAGTGTTACATTGCTTGGAGGTGTTGCCAGTGGTGTAGCTTACAAGCACAATTGGTAAATAAGATTAAATTATGCAGCTCTGGGTTAGTTCTCACCGTTGTAGCTATCTTGTTGAACACCAAGGGAGTGTTAATTTTCACCTTATCATTGCAATGTAAAAATGAAGTCATTCTGAAATTTATCAAAACAAAAATCAAAGAAATGGAGTAATGGCACTTTTGATAGAAGTGCATTTAACCTTGCACATAAATTTAGCTTATGGAAAAGTGCATTATTTTCATTAGGAAAATAATTTTGAATTTTTTAGGGTTAATTTCAGGATGTGTTCATTTGAAAAAGCATGGGAGTTGCTTTTTGTTCCATAAATGGTAAAGTGTATTTTAATCATTCCAAAAGGAAGTTGGTTAAAAAATTGTTTTCTTTTGCAATAAACATGGATGCCAAATTAGCAACACTGGTACCAGTAGGGGTTGCCAGTCCATTGGGAAAAATAGAGGATGCATGATTAATGAATAAGTTAACAATGAAATAACATGAAATTTCTTAATCAAGAGGAAAAGTCACGATATTGAACTACATGTCTGCTGTACAAAATAAAAAGACAGTATGTATACGCAAATATAAGATGTTGAAGATACTTCCATTTAACCCTCAATTGGACATTGGACAAGTTCAGCACCATCCCCAAACATTTCCCAAGCATTTTGAGATTTTTGCATCATTTGAATTGTTAGCGGTAATAATGACAGCATGCAAAGTTTCATTGTCAATTTCAAACTTCATATATCAAAACGTTTTGATATTCTTTTATTTTTAATCATCGTTGTTGACAACGATTAATACTGCCAGATATTCCAAAAACCTTGGAAGACAATGAAAATGAGCAGACAACAAGCTCTTTCATAACTATAAATATCACTTTTCAAATAGTTGAAATGGAAGTTGAAATTTTGCAAAAAAAAAAGGTAATATTTTCTAGAAGTACCATAGTTGAAATGAAAATGTACACAAAATGAAGACTTCAAAGCAAGTATCCTTGGTCTCAGTTTGACATATTCTGGCTTGTCTTGCTTTGAAGAATCATAAGTAAAAGGGGGCATTGGACAAGTTCAGCATCATCCCCAAACTTTCCCCCAAGTATTTTGAGATTTTTTGCATCATTTGAAGTATCAGCGATAATAATGACAGCATGCAAAGTTTTATTGCCAAATTCAAACCCTATATGTCAAAATATTTAGATATTCTTTTAGTTATGATTATCGTTGTCAACAACGATAAATACTGCCCTCTATAGTTGAATTATTTTCTAAAATTGGCCTTATCAGGAGAACTAATGCAAACTCCAAATTTCTTTTGAATTGTCTGCAATATATGATGTGAAAGGAATGTTTTACAAACAAATCGTTGGCCCGATCTCTTTTGATATAAAGCATCACTAAATATGTTTAGAGAATAGCCTCATACCCAAGATCAACAAACAAAATCAAATTCAAATTTTTGACTTTTCTGAAGGTTTTGATCAATATTTTCCCCAATAGCTAGTAATTGACTGTTGTTTTCTAAGGTATGAAGTGTGAATCACCCATAAATAAAATTTCAAAATTTTGTCCAATACCCCTTTAACTTCTGGGTGTCATAAGAATCTGAAACAAGTATCATTTCAAAATATCTCCTGTTTAAATATGACATAAAATAAAATTGACTAGAGGCTGACTGTACTGGAGGTTTGGTGGATGCATATCACTTACAGTAGATGTTGCCTTAAGGGCACAGTTAACCCCTCATTTTCTAAAATATTGTATGCTTTGTAACTCAGCAACCGATAAGTAAATCCATATAAAAGTATACATTTCTAGATGTGGATTTTCATGTAGAAGATGATGGTTAGGT
>JXSR01S001410.1:43463-71428 GCA_000969725.1 Ophiothrix spiculata
CCATCATCTTCTACATCAAAATCCACATCTAGAAATGTATACTTTTATATTGAGAGACGTATCGGTTGCTGAGTTACAAGGCATACAATATTTCAGAAAATGAGGGGTTAACTGTGCCCTTAAGTTAAGCCAACAAAAAAGTTGTTTGGTTGTCCTCCACCACCCTCTATTTTTCGAAACTGGAAAAAAAAATTTTTACTGTGCAAAAGTTTGCGCCTAATTTTCAGATTTCCAAAAAACAGTTTGTTTGTTTTTCTTTGAGAATTTTGATCTTTTGAAAATATCTTTTAAGTTCTTGTTTTCATTTTGTTTACATTTTAATACTATTTTTAACTTGTTTAAGGGATTTTTCGACACAGTAGACTTATTTGCATCTTTATAGAGGCCATAAATAATTTGGTGTATCTTTGACTTCCATTTGAAAAAAAAAATCTAACAATAAAAAAAAAATCCGCCCGCCCGCACTTGCTCAAAAAAAGTTGTGGAGGACAACCAAACAATTTATTTTTTTGGCGTTATGGAAGACCTCATTTTCATTGTCTTCCAATGTTTTCGCATTATCTGAAATGCATATTCTGCTTTCAAACTTGAAAAAAATGAGCAAATAAGATAGAGAATGTAGAGGAAATGAATTTGAAGGCTTAATTTTACCAACATGATATAAATTCATAGTTTTACATAATATTAAGTGTGCTTGAAATATTGTTATAATGACTGCTGTACTTGTCTTAAAAGAGTCAGGAACATTTGATTCTGACCTTAAGCCATATTCATGCAATGTTGAATGTCAAAATGTCACGAATCATGTGACCAGTCAGGTGGAAATAGTCCAGTTGTCGTGTGAGCACTGCATTTGGCTCATTTCATTAGAGCAATGTTTGTTAATATTTATAGCATTTAGTGATTCTCCGTCTGCAAAAAACAATAACAAAAATTATTCTGTATTATTGTTGGGCTATTTGAAATATAACACAAATTTTACCAATTGCTAGGGTCAAAACATTGTTCTTTTGAGCTATTGGACATTTGGTGCAACAAGTTTTTGTTATCTTATAATCTGATATATACATGTAGTTCCAATGTATTTTCTATTAATAACGGAGGCTTGGTGATGAAAAATCAATACACCACAAAATTGTCTTTGATGTCAAATGTTTGGTGATTTTCAACACCAAGCATTCGATATTGATTAGAAGATGCATTGGAATTAATGTAATAACAAAGACTTGTTGCACCAAATGTTTGATAGCTCAAAAGAACTATGTTTTGGCCCTTATAGTCTTTGCTTCTTGTCAATGATTGCTTTATTTCATGTATGACATGAATTACTATGTCAGGTGATAAAGGTGTAGGTTCCGATTAACATTCTCATCCCCCTGGGCTCAACGGGAAGGAGTATATTTTTTGATACCATATCAAAGCCCATATTTTTCTGATTCCAAATCCAAAATTTCACCTCCAAATTCTTTATACTTTCGGAGATATAGCATAAAATGTAAAATTATTGGTATACCAATTTTCCATTTCTTTTGTATTTTCATAACAGCCTCATCCCCAGGGTTGCATACTTTCTTTTGCCTCTCAAGAGAAAACAAGAAGCAAGTTGAGGTTAAAATTCCACAATATGCATTCCAGAGGTCAAGGTCAATCAGTTAAAACTAAATTACACACATGCTAAGATGGGAACCTACACCTTTAAAACTTCCCATTTCAAATTATAAACTTTTAATATTAAGAGATAAACTTTTCATATAAAGTGATGAACTTTCTTTATCAAGTAACAGATAGGATTCCCATTATAGATCAATTAATATTGGCATAAAATGTGCCTGATTTGAGTGAATTTTGAATTTTCTTTTTGGTGGGCTTACATTTTAAAAACAACAATGATGACCAAAAATATTTTGTGTGATTGTTGGACTTCCAACTCTTGGCTATTTAAACACTTTTTTTGGAAAAAAAATGGACAACAATATTTGCGAACAAGAGGCATTTAGGTCCCTGTACTGTTTGTGACCCACAATGAATGGAATATAATAATGATATTAATAATAAAAGTGTGCTTTTAGAGCACAGAAATGGCCAATGGCCTCTAGGGACTTGATATACAGAATATACAATGTAAAAGCATAAAAAGATTAAAAACACATTGATAAAAACAAAAAGCTGATTAAAAATACATTCAATACTACAATGCAATAGCTAAGATACAGATAAAATACACCTTAAAAAGTACTGAAAACACAAAGCAGATGAATGATGAAAAATGGAACCCAAGCATGAGATAATCAGTGAGCACAGGCAAAATACAAGCGCAAAAAAATGGAAGCTCACATAGATCCCATGCTACTGAATATCAATTTTCAGTATACATGTAAAATCTATTCATAATATAGATTTGGGCTAGAATTTGGTATTATCATGTTTAATGAAATGACGAGTAGCTACCGACAACCGGTACAGGTAGATGTCAACCATATGTGTCAAACCACATTCCGTCCCCAGGCATGGTTCATAATGAGGCTGAATGTTAAAATGTCACATGTCGTATTTCCTTATTTAAAGTTGTCAATTAGTAATTCTTAGAACAGATATTTGGTTGAAGAATTTTATGCACAGTTGTGTATCAAATTCACATGAGATGATGCGATACTTAAGGGTACTGGTATTGACATGCCTGATAACTGATAAGCTTATACTCCAAGCTTACTTGAAAATAAGGTACCAAAATGTTGCTCATATTTTTCTCATAACTCATGTTAAATTTCACGGCTGAGTTATGTTTCGTTTTGGAGAATTATATGAAAATTTGTCCAATTATGGTAACCATAATTAATTTTACACTGTAACGTATAGGCAGCTCTGATATACAAAATTCCCCATAAAATCAAAACGGTTTGACTGATTCAGTTGAAATTTGAAACTTCTGCCACTTGAGTGGTCATCTTTCATATGACATTGTAAACTAAATTTTGAAAAATCGGACCAAGCTCCTTTAAACCCATTGAAATATTGAAAAGGAACTGAATCATTTATCTTTTTGAATTTTTTGTGTAATTTTCTGTTTGGTAATAAAAGTAATAAATAATCATCATCATCATCATCGTCGTCGTTATCATTGGTCATTCAAAAATTTTAGCATTCCCCCCTTAAAATGTTACGAATACATGTATGATGGCATGTCATTAGATGGGTATGCTAAAAAGGTGGTGTTGTTACATTTTTTCGTGGGTTCTCGGACTTAATTTGATGTAAATTCACTATTCCTTAGCCTATTGACTTGTTTAATGTCTCATTTGAAAGCTTACACTTTCTGCTATTTATGACAGTAATTTGGCGTTCATGGGTTACATAATTTAAGAGAGACAATAGGCCGAATTCATAAAAGTAAGCAATTGCTTTTTCTATGGCTTTTACTTGAATATCTGCCCATATATGGATAAAAGTTCAAGTAAAAGCCATAGAAAAAGCAATTGCTTACTTTTATGAATTCGGCCTATTGGTTTGAACTTGACAGTACAAGGGTGTTGGTGCCTAAGGATGCGGTGCCTAAGGATGCGGTAGATACCCAAATTGAGACAATATCGCCATTTTGGAAGGCTTGACACTGCTGGAACATTCACAAATGGATTATGTGACCTCAAATACATACAGATAGTCACCAACATGGCTAAAATTCGGTATATAATTACAGTAATTGGCAAATTTATCATTTTTAGACCTTCCTCAGACCCCCTTCCCCCTCGATCACATTTTTGGGCAGCACCTTCTCATTTTTTGTCCGATTTTGACAAATTTGGTGTCAAAATGTTCAGGGGATCAAGCTGCATCAAATAAGAATTAGGGCAGAATGATTTGAAACATCACCATTTTCTCCCCTTGTATAGCCCCCTCTAATTAATTGAAGGTCATCAACACCAAGACCCTAAGGGGTCTGTTTCAAGTTTAATACATCAAAGTAACTATTAAAGTGTGTAGAACATATCCTGAAAAAATGAACTGTTTACCATTAATCATTCCAATTTATGACTTGCTTTAGTAAAAACAGGCAATTTTGAGAAAAGCGCGTTTGAAAATTACAGTTTGCATTGCCGTCTATGGAGTAATAAACCATTAATTAGCTCATTATGCCAAAACAAAAGTGAAATTTGGATAAAAGGTTACTTGAATTGAAAGAGATCAGTAATATTAACATCATATCAAACAATTGTTTTTTTGACCATTATGACCATGTAACACCTTTTTGACCCATCTCATGAAATGCCACCGTATATATTTTTTTATTATTTTCTCCACAAAGAAGGCACAAATAATAATTTATTACAATTAGTCACTAAGTGTATAATAAGAATTCTTTAATTTGGGTTGTTTCCCCCATAATTGTGGCACATAATACATTGCTTTTTTTGCACTAGACACGGAATCAAATGTATTCTGTGATCAAACTCAATTTGGCATGTTATGCCTACACACTGCACGTTATGTTTTTTGTCTTTCTCCCCTTCCTGTTAACTTTGTAGCACTCCCTGTTCCTCAAGGTCGACGCTACTCAGCCAGCGCAATACCGCACCGATACGGCACGTTTCCATTCCGACATCACGGCCACCATCATCTCATGCACGCTGCTGGCAGTACTGAGAGTGAGCCCTCTATAGGTTTGCACCATTCACCACGTTAGTTGATTCAATGTCTTAATTTGCATGCAGTTTTTGCAATCTGTATTGAGTCTGTGTTTCTCATACGTTTTTTAATCATCTGTTATTTTGATGTTGCCTTCCATTTATGGTCTTGTAAGCAATTTGTGTTGTTTCTGATTCTTGTTTATATTTATTTGTTTGTCTAATATGTGTTTGTGTGCGTAAAACAATTAGCATAATTGCTTGTCACTTTTGATTACTTTTTGAATGAATTGCATAACTTGCAATGCCTTGCTTAATGAATTGAATAGGAACTTTTGAAGGTATTTCAGGAATGATAACATGTATCTCTGATAGCGTAATGTTCTTAACTAAAATAATCTATTCTTTTTTCCACAACTGCAATAAGATAGTACATATACATCAAGAAAATATACATATCATTAACAATAATGTGGAGGAGGACTGGAAACTAGACCGAAGGCCTGTCTGGTTCCAGACTCCTTCGTAAGTGATTAAATTCTTAAATTTACAAAAACAATTTGATAAGGTAGTAAACAAATGATTTTAGTATTGAGAAACAAGATATTTCTTTCAATTACTTTTGAAACATTTAACATTATCAGAACTTCTAATTCTATCAGAAATATCGTTCAATACTTTCCCTCCACCATAAGAAATTGATTTTTTTTTTCTTTTGATATAATATTTTAATATTTCTATAGCTCTGGCAATATTATTGAGGTGATCACGTTAGGCAGGTCCATGTTGATTCATCAAGTTATTTAACAACATGAAAATTTCGACCTATCTCATCAGAACTTATTAGTTTTGAGAATGTAAGAAAATCTTATTTGCAGTGGCTGCAATAGGTTATATTTAATACCTCAATGGCCACAAGAATAAAAAAACACGATTTGTCATTCATATGTCAGTGGCTCTTAAGAACAACTGACCCAAGACTGGACACTTTTCAGTGTGCAATTCAAATTTGTTAAATATGGCATTGATGCATTCTCATTAGTTAACAAGTAGCAAAATGAGTGGTGCTCTGGCAAAATGAGAGGAAAGTCGCAAATTTCAAAATTGAGTTTATGACATATTTTAATTCTCTATAATCTCAGCTTTTGAATGATATATAATATGTCACACTTTCTTTCTCCAATCTTCATTTAGAGATCAAAATCCAAAGCAGTCCACTGAATATATTGCAACAAAAATTAGCTGCAAATCGGTTTCAAAGATACTGATTACTACAGAGTGTAATAGCAACATGCAATCAATTAACTGTGAATAGTTGCACTTCTCGGTAAAGTTTACCTTCAAAACTTTAGTTATAGGTAAACTTTTATGAATAAAAGCGTTTTATGTCAAACAAATGACATTTGACTTTTTCACCCTATTTTTACTTTAGATGTCATTTATTCAAAAAGTTGATTTGCGACTTTCCCCTCATTTTGCCAGAGCAGCCCACATATGTGTCTCATTTCATCACTATCATAATGCTTAATTCCAATGCACATCTATATATCATATAGACTGATAGATAAAAAGCTTCCTTTTTTCTTTAATAAAAAAAAAATTCGGACCCAATTAGAAAAAATGGTAACTTTGAGAATATCACTTTGATGAATAGAGATGACGTTTAAGTCAATTGTAAGCATGTCAAAAGCAAGATTCATATTTTAATAAGTTTGTCACAAATTCTGAAGTTGAAACAGCTGGGTAACCCTAAAATTGTCCTGGAATGGTTATCTTTTCATTAGTTGCAAAATTATCTGCAGTGTCTTGTATATGGAATATCAGGTGAAAATGACATAAATGTGATCAGGATCAGATCCGCCTGTGTTTTGAAAAGAAAAATTTGCATAG
Organism: Ophiothrix spiculata; assembly: GCA_000969725.1. Lineage (NCBI taxonomy): Eukaryota > Metazoa > Echinodermata > Ophiuroidea > Amphilepidida > Ophiotrichidae > Ophiothrix > Ophiothrix spiculata. The sequence goes on from JXSR01S001410.1 coordinate 49,973, forward strand.
AATCAGAATTGAAATCATCAATTTCAGGTAAACTGCTGATGAGCTTGCCCCTTCCTTGAAATTGATTCAAAGTTGGATTTACGTCCTCTTTTTATGTTTCTTGGTTGAGAAGATGTTTTGTCTTGTCTTGGTAGGTACTACTCAACACCCCTTTTCAGGGGTCAAACGAGAAGGGTTTGAACGAGTTGGGTTTGGTTTGCTCATGTGACTTTATTGTTAAATGTCAGTTTCTTTTATCTTGTAGTGTGTGATTTTTGCTTTCATGAACGTTCCTTTGTCTTCAATTGTTGTTATTTGCTTATGTAGTTGGTTCCATTCAATCACGGTTCTTGGAAGAAACAAAAACTTATAACAATCCTTGTTAGTAGCAATGGCAGTAAAGTTATTTGTGTTTGGTGAGGATAGCCTTGTTGAGTGTGTGACCAGATGCAGGAGGTTGCGAACCGGTATTGCAAGGTGCCCCCTATGTTAGAAAATGACTGAAGATTCTAAATGGAATGTTCTTCTCCATCTGACTCCTTAGTTCTGTTGGTAGAGTGTGTCACCAGTAATCTAGAGATCTTAGGTTTGAATCCTCATTGTTAAGTTTTGTATATGCTGATGACCTTTTACTTTGTGCGGGTACATAGTTTCATACAATCATTTCTAACTTGAATATGATTCTTTTATGTGATATTTTTAAAATCTTCGCTTCAATTTCTATTAAGGGTTCATTCACCCAACCTCTGCTTTGTTTTTCTTAATAATAATTGACATTTGAATAATTTGATTTCTTGACACCCATTTCAATTCAGGTCATGCAGCCACTATGACACACTTTTGTCATTTAATTGAAACAAATATTCTCAGATCCACCAATATTCTGTCTAATTAGCATGCTAGGCTTAAGTAAGATGTTAATCTTACACATTTGTTATATCATCAAAGAAAAAAGCCAGAGATTTGCATCTAATTTTTCTTCCGCCTGCAGCCTGTATAATCCAATCGTGATTTAGGCAGCTGATGCCAGTAGCTGGCAGGAGCAATTCAAGAATATTTATTCATAAGGAAATGAAGTCGTGTTTTTGGATCATAATCTGACGCTGTTAAACGTTGCCATCTTATCTCCTATTTGATCAAAGCACAATTTCCCTGGTCTTGAATGAAATCAATATATTTAATCATACGCTACAAGTTGATTGAAATCTTGGAAATAGATACGATTGTTTACTTTGTTAAAGCAATAGACTTGGCCAATATGATTGCGTTGCAGTTGCAAAAGAAAAGGGATTTTTATTAACTTTTTTTTCAGTAGAACCCATTGATTTAGTTTTGGCTATCTCTGTTAAGCTAGTAAGTGAAAAAATATTACTTGATTGATTTAGATATTGCATACATATTAACGAGACTTTGTTGACCAAGAAACTAATATAAATCAATTTTTTTCTCCAGTCAGTCAGGTTTTTGGAAATTGAAAGTTGAAGTTTGCTAGTTTTTGAACACTCTTACACTAACCTTATCTTACACCCATCAGCACAACACATTTAGCCTGTTAAAGTTTGTCGTAAGTTATCTCATTAAAGGACAAATGATTTAGTTTACATTTGTAAACTAAATCGTAAATGACAAAAGAAGTATCGAATTAATTTTACCGCACAAAAAAGGCCTGTCAATCAAAGTATAGGATAGGCTATTATTTTTGACGAAAGCAAAAATGTCTAGAGGTTTTTAGTTGTGCTTTTTATCGTGTAAATACAAAAGGATTGTTTGTTAAGGATTGCAATTTCACAAGTGGGGATTATCTATACTTATTGACTCCAGTGAATTGAATAGGAATGGGTCAACAAAATATTTTACTGCGGATTACAAAATGCATTGTTATGAATGGACAGAACATTTGAACTGGCTAATTGTATGCTCTATTTCTTCTAACTTTAAATGCAATGAAATACTATAGTGTTGCTCAAAAACATTTCCTTTATTTTTCTGCACTCATCATAGTCCTGAATCAAAACAACAACAACAACAAAATTTATTTTTTAAGATTCTGTTTGTGCGACTTTGAAATGATGTTCCACAAATGGCTCAAGTACTGCTAGTTGAGAATCTCTTATAGATTATAAGAAATTATTCTTCAAAGAATAAGAATTTAATGTGGTCTTTGACAAGAGGATTATAAAAAGACGAGGAGGAACAAAATGGTTTTTTTCCTGTTCATTGCACTTAAAATAAGCTTAACTTAAATAAATCAACAGGTGTTCAAGGCTGCAGGTATAAGGCATCATGTTCTGCAGGGGGGGGGGGGTGCTTAGTGGAAAGGTGGATGTACGGACACACGGACAAGAACGGTTGCAGGTATAAGGTATCATGTTCTCGGGGGGGGGGGTACTAAGTGTGAAAGGTGGGGGTATGGACACGTGGCCAAGAACGGTTGCATTTTTAACCCACCAGGTTTACCAAAGGCCCCTCAAAAATTTGAAAAATGGTTTACATAACGGTTGCATTTTTCAAAAATGACAATTGTTTTGACCAATTTTTCCTTTGGTTTAACTATCTGTTGCCAAATTGAACTTTTAAAGTCCAATTTACATTGTAAAAATGTGTTGAACGGTCTAGATAATAGTTGTTAAAGTCAAATTGGTTTTCATATGGGTAGCATTTTTTCGCTTCCTCAGGTTTACAAAACGGATGGTAGTCGGAAACTCTGGCTGCGCGTCTGTACCCAACCGAAATCTGAGCACCCCCAACCAACCAAGCTGAGGGTTATGAGTTGTGATCCACAGCTTACCCCGGGGATACCTTTGTCTAATCTAATTGCATCCATCAAGTGATTCGTTAATGAATATTTCCACTATTTTATATTTCAACAATTCCTTAATTTTGATTGAAAATGAAATTGTACAGTTTTTGCCATATGAAATTGAAGACAATGATTAAATTTAGCAAGTTAATCTGTTTTGAGCTTAATTGCTAGTATTGATATTGAGACATATATGTTGAATTAATCACGACGTTGCAGGTGTGAAATTGTTGTTTTACAAGTATAAATCAACTGTTATGGTTTATTGAGCAAACAGTTACATGTATGTACTGGAAACACACTGCTTAAGGAGAGATATTGGTTTACAAGAGTAAAATGAAATAGCAATTGAGAATAAGAACCAAAACATCTGTATACACACCTAGTTTATTTATTAAACATTGCAGTTGCACGACTCTGTCACATCGCATTATGGTGTAAGAGCTTATAAGCCATGTAAAATATTATCATAAACTTTTACACTTGCTAAAAATATTTTATTTTTATTTAAGTGTAGGTCCAGCATTATTTCTAGCTTGACATCATTTATTTTGCATGATAACTGGTTGTATTTACCTCAAAGTGGTAGTACAAGATATATTTTGGGTATTTTATTGAATAGCGTTTGAGACTTCTGATTCAGAAAAATGACCCCGGGTAAATTCAATATAAATGAGGCTATGGTGGACATTTGATGTTTCTTAGGTTCTTATCTTAGTTTTGTCTTTGTGTGGTTTTCGATTTAATCACAACAAATTTTTGGTTGGAAAACTTTTGTGTAGGAGGTAGAGAATGAATTTCCCCTTAATTAATTGGCCCTTATACATTAAACTGGCAGCAGCAATCCACCTTAAAAGGGCAAACTTGTATGTATCTTGTTATATATAGTAATTAATGTTCTCTAATGTGCTTAATACTCTAGCGAGCTGAATATCACACAATAAGTTCATCATTTAAAAAGAATTGTGAACTATATTTGACATGACAGTCATGAATTAATGGATGAAAAGTCCCAGGGGGTGGTCTTCAAAAAATGTTGTATGGGTACGTGCCTGCTGGAATTTGAAAAACTGACCATCTCTATACCTATTTTTGGCTCAAAAACCCACCCATCCATATACCAATTTTGATGGAAAAGCACCCAATTTTACTCAAGTGGGTGCTTTTTTTTTACAAATTTTCCCAAAAGGCACCCAATTTATGACAATTGTGTGCTTTCATCTGAGATGAAAACCACCCGATCACTATACCAAATCTGTGAAAAACTCACCCAAAAGGCAGGCACATATACGTATACCTTGTCAATGTAAGTAATCCCCCCTCCCCGGTGAAAAGTATTACAGAAAAGCATGTCATGTTCTCCATAGTCATAGGCAAATTAGTACAAAAAATTAAGTTGAATGGAAAGAAGTGTGGTATAATAGTTGAAAGAGACATTATTTAATGAAGCCTGATTATGGAAGTCCCATTTGGCAAATGATTTGATGGAAAACTTTGGCTATCACATTGAACTTGGAGCTAATAATTAACATTGTTTTGCATACTAGTGTATACATAATGTCTCTGTTTCTGTTACATGTCACATTAAACGTGTGTCTGTTGTCATTATTACCTGGACAAAAACCAGAGAAAGGATTAAATCACTACCATAGAAAACCAATACACAACGTTAATGTATTCTCTTTTGCCGGCAATCACGAAATCACCGGACATAAAGACCAGCTAGTGGCTTGTATATTTTGTTGTGTTATTCATTGTTTATGTGTTGTATTCATCTATAGTTATGATTATACGAGGGGTATCAAAAAGTTTTAAAGATCACCGAAAAGGGAAGGGGAGCTATATCAATGACATTTTGTTAGGATTGTTACTCGTCCTTATGTACATCACGGTGCAAAAATGACATCAATAGCATTTATAATTTCTATATAGGTCGAAATAGATGTCAACATCCTGCTTCCGCTAATCAGATATTTTGCATCAAGAAATCAAAAATATGTGGCGTGATTAAATCCTTGTATTTCAAGGGTTACAGCCCAGTAATTATATGATGACATGCCCAAAGTTTGTTTGATACCATAGTATAGGTTAGGACCTGTACAAAGTCGGTCTGTGGACAGTCAGTTTCATGTGGGGAGAAATGTGTTACTTTGCACAGTAGCTATGGAAAGATGTCTTAAGGGTCACAAAATAAAATTATGTTCCTGGCTGGATTTCTTCTTGAACTTGTTGATACCCCCTCGTATAATGTAATAAATAGCATGAGTATCACCCTGTATAGTAGTCCAAATGTGGCATGTTTACCTTTTTACCTTTGTTACTTGTTTTTTTTTAAAGCTCTTAAGGTTTTAAACATCATGCATAAATGCATTCAAATTAATTATTATTGAATGTTGCACAGTGATATATTTTTCAAAAATGTATTTTTTAAGTGATTGATTATTTGAACTTAACAAACAAAGTGTTTTAATAAAAGATGTGTGCATGGTACTTAATTTAAGTTTTACATGTGAGAGTGATGCTCTTTTTAATGGAAAAAGTGTATTTTAAAGTGATTGATTATTGGGACTTATAGTACCTTAATTTAAGTTAAATGATGTATCATAAATTAGTCATGATTGAATGTTTTCTAGAGTACTAAAATGTCATCTATATTTATTGAATATCACGACAGATGAGCCAGATTCGTATATGGCCATGAACCCGGGCCAAAAACGCTCCAACTCGTCCAGTTTTCTATGTACAAACCCCAATGCTAGTACCAGCAGTATATCAACCAATCACCGATCAGGAAGCTTAGGGTCCAAGGAGGTATCGTCCAATGGGAATGAAGGTTATATGTTGATGGCACCTAGTACCAAAGGTAGGTGGGGTAGTGTTGCATGCTATCCCATAATGCATGGTGCCATGGTTGCTGTTGTTCGGATCAGTTAGTTCTGCACGTCACCCAAGTAAATTTGCCGTGTTATGGTTCATTTACGACTGCACGATACCAAAAACCCACATTTTTGCTGTGTATGATTTTATATATCCCAATATATTGCATGATGCTTTTTGAAGGACTTGTGTATTCTGTGATTAATTAGGGCTGCATGATATCCACAAATTTTGCTATGTATGGCCATTATATTCCACAACACCTACAAGCAATGTTGCTGTGCTGCATCATTTTATTCCAGTAATGCATGTTGCATTTGATGGTTACTGCTGCATGTTACCTATGTAGATTTGGTTTGAATATAATTCATTTAAAGCTACCCCAAGATATTTATTTTGTTTTGATTAGGGTTCAATATATGTGTGCATGATTGTCTAGGACTTCACCATACATTTTAAGATTACTGGTTTGCCATGTTATGGTTCATTTAGGACTGCACGATACCCAAAAACCCACATTTTTTCCGTGTATGATTTTATATATCCCAGTATATAATTGCATGATGCTTTTTGAAGAACTTGTGTATTCTGTGATTAATTAGGGCTGCACGATATCCACAAATTTTGCTATGTATGGCCATTATATTCCACAACACCTACAAGCAATGTTGCTGTGTTGTATCATTTTATTCCAGTAATGCATGGTGTTTTGATGGTTACGACTGCATGATACCTATGTAGATTTGGGTGAATATGGTTCGTTTTAAGCTACCCCAAAATATTCAGTTTGTGTTGTATAGGGTACAGTATATGTGTGCATGATTGTCTAGGACTTCACCATACATTTTAAGATAACTTGTTTGCTGTGTTATGGTTCATTATAGGGCATTTTTCCTGTGTATAATTTTATTCCAGTAGTGCATGGTGTTTTTGCATGATAACCTTTGTAGATTTGGTGTGAATGTGGTTCATTTTAAGCTCCCCCAAAATATTAATTTTGTTTTGTTCAGGGTTCAGTATTATGTGTGCATGATTTTGATACACCATACCAGTACAGTAGTGGCTCCCCACCCGCAGGGGCAGGTGGGGAGGTTGGTAGGGGGCAATTGTCCCCTAAAAGATTTCCGGAATAAATAAATTGACAGAAGGAAAAAGGGTTGTTGATAAAGAAAAAGCGAAAGAAAAGAGATGACCAGAAAAAAGGTAGAAGTGGTTCCATAAATCGTTAGAAATGTTACTTTGTATCAATGTTTTATTGAGAAATTGAAAACTAGATCATTATGAGGCATCTGCGTTTGTGAGACTTTGTCTCCTTGTCAGTTTTCAAAAGCTATGTCAAAAAAAAAAATTGGGTGTATCTTTTGGGCCTCATATGTGAGTTGCCTCTCCTAACAATACACCCTGCACCATACATTTAAAGATTACTGGTTTGTAGTTTCACTGCATGTAGTTGATAAAGCTGTCCTTAAGGTTTGGTGAAGGAGGTGAGGTGATCTCTTCCAATCACAATGTAGAGGAGTCTGGCCAAATTGCTTCAATGAGTACTCCAAACATGTTCAAGTATAGGCGGTCTGCTTTACCTTACCTTTATGGTTAATTATAGAGCTGATACCCAACTAGATTTGCTTGATTTGCAATTTACAATTGATTTGCTGTGTATATTATGGTGGTTTACAAATTTGCTATTTGGTAACAAAGCATGATGTGCTTACCCTATGTGATCTATATCTCTGTAATTACTATTATATCTAGTATAAGCATGCTTCCATAATTGTGATAAATGTGTTTGATCCAAGTCATGATATAGACCTATTGTGTTCTTTGTTTCAAGTGTGTATGCTCTCCACCTATATCAGACAATATACTATATGCTCTCCACCTATATCAGACCTCTATATACTATGAATCTTTTCAAAATCTAATTAAACCATGTTAAGCTAGGTTTTTTCCCGGGACAGAGTCGTCCCAGGCGGGAACGGGATTCTAGGATTTTTCTAACAACCTTACAACTAAGAGCTCTATATTAATGTGGAGCCTGACACAACTGCTTTGAAAGAGAGATGGGCACTCTCAAAAAATATAGGTTCGTATAATATAGAGCTGAATTTCGTTGTGTATTTTCACTGGGAAAAAAGTGAATTTTTTTTCCATTTCATTTGAATATATAAAATTAATATTCTTGAGTTACATTTAAATTTATTTATCTTACACTGGACGCTTGACTCAATCAGTTAATCATCAGATTCAGACATGCATGGTGAATTATATTCAATAAAGTGAACACTTACTATGTTTATTATGTATTGTTATAATTGTGTGTCGCTATATAGCCTAGGTTTAAATTCACTCAAAGTCTGTCAGTAAAAGTAAATGCTGCTCGAAACTGCTTATCCATAAAAAAAAAGCCTGTGTAGTAAAAGAATTTGGTTAGAGGGCCTACTCTGTTGATACTACACTTTGGAACAATCGTCCATATCTGATACTACACTTTGGAACAATCGTCCATATCTAAGATGGTCACAGGAATAGACTAGTATGAAATAACTATTTGATTCTTATAAACTAGCCCACTGCCATGGTGATGAGCTGTGTTTTCTAACTGAAAATAACATTTGTAAACCTCCAATACAATGTACATCACAAAAAAGTGAAAAGATCTTTCAAGAAACTTGTCATTAAAGTAATTTAAAATACAGCACAGGCATTTATAATTTGATAGGTTTGTAAAGATGCTTATTTTTGATGCCATAATTTGCTGTTTACAACTGGCTGTCTGGTTATTGCTCTACTGACTATAGTTGTCAAATTTAACAAAGATGTCATCAAGTTAGTAACATCTTTACCTAGTTGATAATACAAATAAACAATATATGTGTTCAAATGTCTAGCCTGGGGTTAGGACTCACATTTAACCAGGGTAGGGATGTGCCTTTGTTGTATAACCTATACAAGGACCACAAAATATATTTGTAACCATTCCGTACTCCATGCATATACATATATGAGATAGATGAACTTTGCAGATATATCTTAGTTCTTCAACAATTCACGGTGAAATTATGGAACTTTTGACTGCAATTTTCCTCAGCATTTTGGCCATTTTTGGCCCTTTGATTTCTATCTCAAACAGTCAGTGTCATCATATCATCATGATCACGATTAAGCTTAAATTAAAATTCAATTTTGATATATATTTTTGACTGCAATTTTCCTCAGCATTTTGCCTCTTTTTGGCCAACTCAATCCCTTTGATTTCTAAACATTCAGTAGCATCATCATGAATATGATTAAGCTTAAATTAAAATGAGATGGAAGCTTATTCATTGTCCAAGGGACCACCGATCTTAGTATACAAAACTGAAGATTTTGTGGGTTCGAGCCCTTGTTTCCTTGGGCAAGAAACTTTACTCTACTTGCTCCGTGATCGGACAGTCACGTAAAAACCGTGGGTCCCCTGTACGAATAGACTCCTTCATGGAGTATGCATGTTATGCAAGTACTTGTATGATTGATTGATTGATTGATTGGTTGATTGATCAAATAGAATTGTTCAGGCATACCCAATTTATATGTATACTGCATTTTAAATAGGGACCTAAACGCTTCCAAATTATGACCCATGTTTGTACCCATCCCTGTTAGCCAAAGTACCCCTCTGGAGTGAGTCTATAAAGAATATGAGGTGTAAAGCTTATTCACACTGTTGACACTATATTATTGAATTTGACACCATATTTGTGACATGTTGGTTGATGTAGCACAATATTTACAATAAGATCTTTACTGTCTGTGTGATGAGGCATTCAGAGAGGGGGAAGTGAAGATGTCACTTGATCTTGTGTGTGACTCGTCTTTGTTGGAAAACAGGAAAGGGTGTTGTGATAAAGTATCAAATAAGTGATGGAATTCAAGGAGGGAGCTTAGAATGTATATGAACACTTGATGTAGAAGTCTCATTTATTTCTTTATAGCATAAATATTCAAAACATGGATATGTGTGGATGTTTGTTGGTTTTCAAGAGAATGGTGTCTATAATACCGGGCTATAATATTTACTTTGATCAACAAAGGCGGGAATTATGAGGCTTTTCTTCATCTGCTAGAAAACATAATCCCATTTACACGCGCGTCATAGATGTTGATGCGTGAGTCATACGTATTACGAGCGCTGCGTCTCGTGCAATTGTGCTGTGTTCAGGTGCGCACGCGCTTATCTGAGTCAATTTAGTATTCAGAATTTAAAATTACAATCTTTTTATAAGAAGTTTAAGAATACCTGTGAATACATCTTTGAATAATTTTTCTCAGTTATAAATGTTTCTTCATAAACAAAATATTCAAACAAATTAAAATTTGAATCTAGTAGACGACTCTGCAAATTATGTGATCGGGATTCAGTTCCTGACAGGGACTGAATGTTTCACCTGTAACTTATATGTTCTAGTTCACCAGTGCATCAATAATATATATAATTTAGAGATGATGCACAGAAGAAAAAACAACAACTTCATGATAGAAGTTAATGTAGCTGTAGGGCCAGGTGTATGGCCTAGATTACGATATATAAACAATGCCCAGGAGATTTGATTGTATTATTTTAGTTAAGTCAACATCTCTGTGACAATAAGTACAGCCCCTATAATGAAACTCAAATCAAAATCATGCGTCTGGAAACTAGGGGTGGGGCAGCACTCAGGTTGATACTTATGATAAGTAGGAATGGAAACAATGGTCTGGGATGGTTTTGATAAGCTTCCAAATAGAGTTGCATTTTGGGTAGCACAACAAGAATTTTTTGAGACTTCTCTTTTTTTCTAGGCAATCCTTGTGAATATTAGGTATTAGAATGACTACTTATTATTGGCACGTATTGGAAAAACAAAATATTCGAATTGGTCAAGAGATACGGAATCAAAGAATTAAATGTTGAAGGAATTTCATTACCAATAGAGTTGTCCCACATATTTGCTGCCCTAATGTGAAAAGTTCTGAAACAGGAACAACAAGCATGTTGAATGAATTTTTCTCTTGAACTGTAACTATCTGGTTATTATAAGTAATAGGCTCATTCCACTGGAAACTGAACCTTTTTTGATTTCAAGCAAAAAATCAGCTTTTTTATTCGACCACATAAACATGTTTTTCAGTCATACATTTGTTACTTGGTACGTGAGAAGTATTTTCCAATCAGAAATGGTAAAGTTTGTACATCCGTGCATGAATGAGCACATGTTTTGTTTCAAAAATGTCACAAACGTTACCAAACGTTACAACACAAAACAATGCATTAAAATAAATCCTGGCGATATAATGTTCTGTAACCTTTATGAAATATTTGTAAATATGTTTCCCATAATCGGTGTAAGGCGCAATAAAAAAATCGTTGACACTTCAGAGAAATTGTACTTTGAAGTGCTTAGGAGCAAAAAACCATTTCCGTGCGCGGTCACAAACGTTACCGAACGTTACATGGACTTTACTCAGGATTTTGGCAATTGATTTAATTTTCAAACATCTACATGTCTTGACCCCACCAGTGAGCACCGTTATCAACAACAAACTAGTTGATATAATGTTTGTGCTAGGTTCTGTGGCCATTTAAAAGTGAAATGTTTCAATTTTTCGGTCACAAACGTTACTTTGGAATGAGCCAATACAAAGTAATAAGGGAGTTTCCTCAGATATTTAGATAGCATTAAAAGAACATCTTCCTTCCAAGAATAAAAAGAACATGTTTCTTCCAATTTACATCTAATTTATGGAGTTCATTTATCATAGAATCAACTGGAGTTATGAAAGATTAATTCTAGCAAAATTGTTTATAGGAACTTGTAGCCTCAAAGAGAACAAGTGTTATAAGACCATACCTGACTACAGTAATTTTAATTAACTTATTAAATTAAGTGTGGCCAAAAAAAAATCAACTAGTTTCTTGAAATTATCATTTGGAAGGTACACTTGCACACATATGAGTTCCCCCATCAGTCCGGAAGTATCAAGCGAAAGGTTTTCTATTCTGGAATTTTAAAGAAAAGGGAGAAAAATAAGGAAATTCATTATCTAATATTCTAGACATGTTACGTCTTCTACAAGTAGAGTATGATAGAGGAATTGGGGCGTGGGGTAATGTACTACTCAGTGATAGATACAAGCGCAGCCCTTCAGGCAATTAGATAGTGCGTGTTTGCGTAATTACATCGTCATAGTGTCATGTATGATGGTGATAGTGCGTGGCCGGTCGGCCGGATGGCTATTATGTGCTTGGTCACCTTTTATTTGACCCTTGTCACAGTCCATTTATATTAATTTGGATGGCAAGTCGAAGATATGAGACTGTAATGCTGAAGGTGAGAGGACTCAGAAGTGTTAGGTATAAGTAGACTGAAAGAGCTTCTCAAAATTGTATTCCCATACAATATAAAATTCTTTGATATTGTATTCAGTAAATACAGATTTAACCTTAAAGAAGATACCTTGATTAACTTGGACAACAAAGTGAAATCCATGCTTCCAAGAGCATTTAGATGTTGGTCCTTGTTCATTAAACAAAGTGAAACTTTTTAGGGCAGAACTCTTTTATGGAATCCCTTTAAAATGGAGTTATTTTAATGTAAGCAACCAATCAAGTGAATCGCTATATTACTCTTACCAAATTAAGTGCAACATTTAAGGGATCTTGTAGTTTCATTTAAAAATCTTGCATAAATATTTTGATACTAAATATGAGAAAAATCTTGAAATATGACAGAAGAATGTTCACTTGGAAATATTTTATATATTTTTGATATAAATAATTATTTTATTATGATTTATATTTCATTTCGAAAATTACATTTTGAAATAACAAAAAAAATAAAGTAATAAAAAAGGAACCACAGTGTAAAGGAATCATCTTACTTTAAATGTAAGTCGCTTACACTTAATGTACTTTTTGTTGCAAAACTCTTATGATTTACATTTACATTTAGAAAATTACATTTTGAAAAAACAGCAACAAACAAACAAACAAATAACAAAAAAAAGGGGGAAAAAAGGAAGTACTGTGTAAAGGAATCATTTTATTTATTTTAAATGTAAGTCACTTGCACTTAATGTACTTCTTTTTGCAGAAATTAGTCGCCTTACACAGTAAATTAAGAATCCATATTATGGATGAGTTTATCTCTGTGGTATTGACATAGTTTGTAGTAAATGATAAGACTTGCATTCTACATGATTAAGATGGATGTGAGAGGCGTGTTTGTAGAATAAACCAATCTATGTAATGTGAGCAGAGATAGTAACCATGTGATGTGTGCTTTGCAAATTGGCTTCAAAAGTTCTTTTAGACCATAAAGTAAGTGGGAAGTATTAAAGTTGGAGAAAATGATTTGTCATGCAAATTTAACGTTTGACTCTATTTCATTCAACAATATTCATTTGTTTAAGTTTATATTCTCTTAAAATATCGTTATAAGAGGACCACTCTTACCGCTTCCCCAACACCACCAAACCTCATAAAATCTCATTCCACACAATTCAAAAAGTCCAAATACATCATAGACCGGAGTTGCTTTACATAGTGGGGATTGGACCGGAATGCATGAGATCCCGGGGTCGAAACCGGGCCATTTTTAACATGTAAATTTCTGAGAAGTGGTGCTTAAAAGTGTTAGGGTTAGTAACAAACATATGAATTAATATAAATTAGCTGATGACAATCATAAATCTTACGATTCTTTCAATTTACTGCATTTAAATCATTTTATTAAAGTTCACCCAAACATCAACTTCAAACCAAATGTCATTTATAAAGAAATGAATGAATTAATATTAAGTAGATGCCCGAGTAGATGGTGACTAATAAAGAAAATGGTTTTGTGTATTGAGTCCGTGGTGGTCAAACAAGAATCTTTTCCATGAATTGGATTTTTGATTTATACAAAGGGGTGTTTTTGGAGATGGGAAAATTTTGTAAAGCATTTGTGTTTAATATGACACAGTCTCATGATTTTTGTCTATGTATTCAAATGCAATGACTATAGCTGAATAATGTAATATATTTTTTCAACCTGTATGCTACAAAAACAGACACAATCGGTTACTGGTAACACCTTAAAAGTATTGCTAGATATATACAACACCCAGGACAACAATATGAACATTATTGTTAAAACAGTTTTGAATGCATCTTATAGCACCACTCAAGTATTGCATTTACTGCCCTCTGTAATCCAACTTTGAACACACATTATTTTTTGTTATATTACAAACTTGTTTACCAAATGAATGTAAACGTCTTTGATTCTCAACAATTTGAGCTGTTTAAGTATAATCACCTATTGGAATCCTTGGTGGTGGCTGTTAATTTCGAAACCTCTTTTAATCATATCAGCTACAATTTATGACATCGTTGACTTTACATGTGCATAGTTTCATCAAACTAGACACTGTGATCAAATTCAAAATACAAAAGGTTAGAAAGAAAAAAAACAACCCTACAATGATATAACTTTCATTCATTTTGCTAAAATTTATTGATCTATTTTTCTCAAAACGTGTCTTCTAAATTTTGTAATTTTAGTCTTTGTTGGTCAATATAGTATTTTTGACTAATAGCGTTTTCATTTGACTAAATTTGTAATCCCTAATTCATTACTGCCACAAAATAAATATTAAGTCACAAACAAGGTTCGTCCATTTCATATTTGTATTCTTTGTAAAAAGATATAGTAAATATCAAAGACGTTGTTTCTCTAAATGTATATCTTTAAAATCTTGTAATTTTAGCTTGTTTTGATCAAAAAAGTCATGTGTGATTTAATTTTTCATTTTATAAACGGATAGTTAAAAGGGTCAGGAAACCTGATAAACAATGAATAATGATACAATGTGCCTTCAAAAATTTTACTGTATTCAAAGCCTGAAATCTAATCCTTTTAACATTAGTTTCATTACATGCTGTGCCAGGCTGTTGCTCACATTGAGTGGTGTTCAAGTAGGATTGTACTTATGTCTGATTATCAAGTATTTAAACAAGCAATTGGGAGAAATATCCAGTTTCAAGAGCATTCTATGAATCAACTAAATTGTTGCAGTTAAAGATATGGGGAATGATTTTGATACGGTTTGAATTCCATCTCTTGAGTTTGGTGGCGATATCTTAGCATGGTATGGTTGATTTTACTAATATTTGTCAAGATGTGGACAAAGTCAACAAAATATATTTCAAAATTATATAAATATTGAAACTCTATTTACCAAATAAAGTTGTTGTTTCTTTCATTTTTCTTATCTTATCTTCCGCCCCTCCCCCCCAAAAAAAGAACAAAATATGAGTAGAAGTGAGGAGAACTTATTATATGCCAGGAATAAATAAGTAACTCGAAAATTTGGTTTCCAAGAAATTAACAAAAGTAGGTTTGAAAGAAGGAAAATAAATGCAAGAAATTACATGAAATTCCCCAATCTTTGAAAGAAATGTTGATAAATTATTATCCGGAATATACCCATCATAGTGATACTCAATCAATATTTTCAATAAAAATTTTGGTCTGATATTGACTTAGGCCCAAATCATAGTCGGCCTCCAAACAAAATTTTCCCTACCAAACATTTGGTCGTGACGTCACCAAATATTTGCCATTGAGTTTAAACTATGAACGGGTAGCAAACATTTGGTCCAATGTATATGGCAATTCAATAACATGTGCAATCTAGCGCGAAATTTTGGTCTCAAATCGATGTTTAAGTAATTTTATTTGGAGTCACTCGTCATTTTACGTCACGACCAACTGTTTGGTAGGAACAATTTTGTTTGGAGGCTGACTATGATTTGGCCCTTAGAACATGTCTGTAATATTGATGTGTATTATAAAGATGATAATGTCCTAAAGCATCCAGTTCTGTCTGAATTGAAATGGACAATACAATGAAGAAAGTGGAACCTTGACCCATGTAGTAAAAGTTGAGCTTGTTTCCTGAATAATAATAATGTAGCTTATATGTCCTGCCTCAACCTCATATGTGTACCGCCGCGGCAAAAGGGTCCAGTTGTCGGCTCGTACATGTTGCTCCTTGTAGCATATCTAATGTATGGTATTCGTATACATCAGATATGCTACAATGAGCAACATGTAGGAGTCGACAACTGGACCCATTTGCCGCGGCGGTACACATATATTCATAGCTCTTAACTGAAAACAGTCCCTTTGAGCAAAAGTAAAAATGTAGCATTAATCTTCTTGTAAAAATGTCTAGGTAGACTCTCATTACTCTTATTTAATGCTTTTAATCATTGTCTGATATGAATTGCTGATGGGCAAACTAAATGCATTTGTTTCAGAGCTGGAAAGTGCACAACAAAACATTTAGTGAATTCTACTGATTGGGAGAGTACTGTTAAATGGGCATTGCACAAGTTCAGCATCATCCCCAAATTTTCCCCCAAACAATTTGAGATTTTGGCATCATTTGAAGTACCGGTATTAGCGGTAATAATGACAACATCCAAACTGACAAAGTTTCGTTGTCAAAATCAATCCTATATAGAAGTACACAGAGCTGTATGTTGTTAATAAAGCTCAGTCTAGTCTGTCGATGTTGCGCAATGCCATTTGGCCAGGGTTGTACCAATATAATTTCCCGAAATCTGGTAATTGACTGTTATTTTCTAACATACAAAGTGTGAATCATCCAAAAATAAAATGTCAAACATTTTGTCCCATACCCCTTTAATATTGGCATGATATGAATTCTCAATCAGAAATCCAACCACTTTTTAAAATATGGGAATTTTTATCAGCAATTTCCAACAATTTTACTCCAATTATGTTTTGTCAGGTTTTGCAAACAGTTCACTGCTTTTGTTGATTATATGAGTGGTGCTCTGGCAAAATGAGCGGAAAGACGCGGAGACACTGATTTTGAATAATCGATTTAAAAACCTGACCAAAAAAAAAATTCTTTTGACACGATATTCTGCTTGTATCAATGTTTCCTGTCAAGCAGCCTTGCAGCTGCTCTCTCATTTTTCTTGCTCTTCCCGATTTTTACCGCTGGTTGCCCCGATTTCTCGCTCAATTTTTTTTGGTATGAGGGGTTCCGGCAGTCTCCCCCCCCCCTTGCCCCATGCTGGCTACGCCACAATACTTGTTTGAAATATATATCTGTGTTAACATTGTTGCATCAGTTGTGAGTCTTGATATCAGATCATTCAGATGGTATATGGTCCAACTTTGAATATGCATACACTTTGATTTTTTCCCTATATGCTTCATATTTACCAAATGAATATAGAGAGTCCGTGTTTGTTGAACAATGTGAGTTTTATACTAGCATTAATCACTTAATGGAATCTTTAATGGTAAATGATGATTTTGAAATGTTGCAATCGTGTCAGCATAAATTGACTACATAGCACACAATTTCATCAAATTAGGCTTCATGATAAGAACATAAGAGTTTTTTGTGGTTTAATTCTTTTCAAATTTTTATGAGGTAAAAGAATTTGCTTTGCATTGTAAGTGTATTAACCACAAAAATATATATTCCCACTAGTTCCAGGTTACTGTGATCAAAAGTTTGCTTTAAGCTTATATAGCAATGTCCCTAATCGTTTATTAGAGACAAAGTATATCGCCAGCACTTTTAGATTCTAAAACTCCACAGAGCTCAAAATATATTACATGATCAAGGCAAATTTACCGTTTATCAGAAAAGCTGATTTTGTGTCTGTTTGTGCATCATACAAAAAATGCTACATTTCGATCCAAACAATCACTATAGGTCGTCAGATTCTGGATATATGCCAGCACCTCAACATTAAAGCAATACTATAAGATTTTTATTAGAAATAGAAAAACAGCCTTAAATGAAGGAATGTGACTATATAAAACCATTGTCGAGTGCATTTTGTCAAAAACCTGTTATTGCCACAGAAAAATGGATAAAAAGCACATTCATGCTTTCCTATACTTATACACGTGGAAAAATGGATAAAAAGCACATTCATGCTTTCCTATACTTATACACGTGGAATTAAATTCGGAATTCCAAATTTAATTCAAGAAATGGCCATAACAGAAAAAAGTAAGCATATTTAAGCCAAATCGTTTGGAGGGTATTAATGTCCACCAAAAATAAACCCAATTAGCTATTAAAATCAAAAGTTCTGGGTGAAAGGGAGTGCTTCATTTTCAACACTTTATAGTATTGCTTTAAGTTAAAAAACAACACAAAGCAAAATAATTTTCCACTTTAATTTACATGTAACTCAAAATCAATATTTTGGACATCCTACTTATTGTAACATGCATTCATCATAGTGGTTTTTTATAGTTAGCAGTTACAGAGAAAAAAAACTCAGACAAGAAATAACTTAAGGAAAATATATTATTGTGACACTGTTTACCCATTATTAAATTTATAATTTCTCAAGAAAGACAAAAAGTCTAAGCATCAACATTGTGTTCACTTAAACAGACAACCATATCTAAGTATATGAGACTGAAAAGTCAATGTTAGGGATAGATTTGAAGTTTATATTTTTCAAACCATTATATATAGCTATAATTCTTAAAGTATAATCATGCATAAAACTGCCTTATAAGACTGAATTTACACATCAGCCATGACTCTTGTCCTATTTATTTAAAAGCATTGAAACATCAAATATCGACATTACATCAACTTGAGATAACCATGTACCTAGACCCAGAAGACACAGATATAGAAAAACTAAAAGAAAGTGCAGTCAAATCTATATATTGGTACAACCCTGGCTAAATGGCATTGCGCGATATCGACAGACTAGACTGAGCTTTATTAACAACATACAGCTCTATGTACTTCTATATAGGATTGATTTTAAAAAATGCAGATTCTTTTTAATAAGGCCAAAGAAATAAAGAACTCTGTCTCAGATTCTGGATATATGCCAGCACCTCAACATTAAAGCAATACTATAAGATTTTTATTAGAAATAGAAAAACAGCCTTAAATGAAGGAATGTGACTAATATAAAACCATTGTCGAGTGCATTTTGTCAAAAACCTGTTATGCCACAGAAAAATGGATAAAAAGCACATGCATGCTTTCCTATACTAATACATGTGGAATTAAATTCGGAATCCCAAATTCGATTTAACAAATGGGCATAACAGAAAAAGTAAGCATATTTAAGCCAAATCGTTTGGAGGGTATTAATATCTACCAAAAACAAACCCAATTAGCTTTTAAAATCAAAAGTCCTGGGTGAAGGGGAGTGCTTCATTTTCAACACTTTATAGTATTACTTTAAGTTAAAAAACAACACAAAGCAAAATAATTTTCCACTTTAATTTCCCTGTAACTCAAAATCAATATTTTGGACATCATACTTATTGTAACATGCATTAAGCAAAGTGGTTTTCTTATTGTCAGTAGAGACAGAGAAAAAACTCATACAAGAAATAACTTAAGGAAAATATATTATTGTGACACTGTTTACCCATTACTAAATTTATAATTTATCAAGAAAGACAAAAAGTCTAAACATCAACATTGTGTTCACTAAAACAAAATAAATTAGACAATCAAATCTAAGTATATGAGACTGAAAAAGTCAATGTTAGGGATAGATTTGAAGTTTATATTTTTTAAACCTTATATATAGCTATAAGTCTTAAAGTGTAATCATGCACATAACTGCCTCATAAAACCGAATTTACACATCAGCCATGACTCTTGTCCTATTTATTTAAAAGCATTGAAACATCAAATATCGACAATACATCAACTTGACATAACCATGTACCTAGACCCAGAAGACACAGATATAGAAAAAGTGAAAGAAAGTGCAGTCAAATCTATATATTGGTACAACCCTGGCTAAATGGCATTGCGCGATATCGACAGACTAGACTGAGCTTTATTAACAACATACAGCTCTATGTACTTCTATATAGGATTGATTTTAAAAAATGCAGATTCTTTTTAAAAATCAACTTTTCTTTTTGTGCAAATGACAAAAATAAACTTTTGCTCACTGACATACTTATGTTAATATTCAGAATAGTATACAAAGACATAGCTATATGGCTGTGTTTGTGAGATTTCATATTGTTAATATTGTTGCTTTTTACAACATTTGGAAGAGTGTTTTCTTTCATGCGCGGTATTTACATGCACAAGTGCGCCAATCCGTCATTATATTGTTTAGTACAAGCTTCTTGAAGTCATCCGTAAATGAACACATTACTTTCCTCTTTCTATCCTTGTAGCTTCAATTCAGCTTCAAAGTTAATGCAAGTTCGATGCTCTCACCCAGGTGCATCTTTCAGAATGTACATCTTGCCAGTGTGACACAAAGATACGTCTGTCTTCATACAAAAGATGGATAGTTCTATTATCTATGTTTTAGAGAAGCAACAAACACATCTTTAAATAAATGTGCTATTTAAGGAGGTACATACGTAATTCGTGTATCTACACTTCTACATGTTCAAAACACTTGAAACTTAGTCACAACAAAGGTGGCATAAAAAAAAACACATTTTAAAATTTTTAGGTCGCGGTTGCCATGGTAACGGATTTTGTGGTGTCGTATTACACTTGAAACGGGGACAATCATAACTTCGAATAAGAATGTCTTATAGATCTGGTTTAGGGCTCAAATTGAAGCTCTTGAACCAATCTGAGCATTAAACCTCAAATATAGGCTTTTAAACATGGTTGACTATGTTATTTATGCTTATGAATAAAAGGCCTGAACAAAATTGATCATAACTTCGGAACCCAATGTCCGATTAACATGGGGTAAAAAGTGCTGGAAAGGGTATAAATGCACTTTCTGTCATTGTAACTCTTAAAAGGGATGTTTTAACCTGAATTACTTACGTACCTCCTTAATTCAATCATTGTCATGTATGAAGTAGATTAATAACTGGTCTTTGCAAATATATTTCACCTTGTGCTAAAGTCTTAGTTGCCCCACTCACCAACTTAGATCTCTGAACACGGACAACTCAAATTTCAGCAAACTGTGCATTATTTTTGTATAATATTACTTGCTTTAAATATGCATTGCATTTGTGGATCAAACTTTTATCGTTATCAACTTGTTCAAGGTACAATGCAATATTTAGTGGTTGGCCGTATTACCGTATTCAAAAGTATAACCTAAGCATTTTAACATTGCATAGAAATGCTATGCATAGATTGGTTGACATCAATTTACTAAAAGATTTCAAATTACAGGAGATGGTTGATGTGTTAAAACAACATTGCGTGGGCCTGGCAGATGAGCAGGAATACCCTGCAATGAGCACAAATATTGGCACCCACCCACAGTGATTCAAAAGGTGTTCATTACATTGATTTGGAATAAAGAAGATGAAAGTAGCCTTAGGGCAATATTTGTATTTCGGTAATTGTATTACTGTACAAAAATCAAGAAAGGTTTCTTAATTAAATTTATACTGGTTGTTTTAACTTTTTTCATAGAGAGCCAAAAAGGTAAAAATAATAAAATAAACTGTGTTATTTTTTGCTCTGCTGCCATCAACCAGGACAGGCTTACGGTGAATTTGTATATCTCTGTCTTTTCTGGGCATTCTTATAACCATTCTGATTTATACCTCAGAACACAATTAAATGACATTTTACCAAAAAGTGTTTTCCATATTATGAAGCTTTTTTTAAAGAGAGGGCAACCCGCCAATTTGATGTTGTGATTTGTATGTCTTTAATTTTCATTATTTGATAAGTCAAGCAAGTTTATGGGACAGCTGAATATAGGATTATTATTTACATCACTGAAGATTACTAGAGTTGTCTTATTT
>JXSR01S001410.1:71478-98139 GCA_000969725.1 Ophiothrix spiculata
AATCTAAACTCAACTAATATTTTCTTATAATCAAAACTTGATTAACACTTAAGAGGTCAGGGCGGTTCGTATGGACCCAACATTTGGATTTTGCGTGTCACGAATTAATTCTTCATCGCCCTTCATTTTCATTATTTGATAAGTCAAGCAAGTTTATGGGACAGCTGAATATAGGATTATTATTTACATCACTGAAGATTACTAGAGTTGTCTTATTTTTTTCAAAGCAACTTATTATACAGATTGTGTATAAATGTATAAAATATATATATATATAATTTTTTGGTTAGGGTGCGTTTGAATTTGACTCACATTTATTGATTCTGGTTAGATAATTAATTCAATAGGAGAGAACCACTTGTGCAGATGGCATAATCAGGAAATGATTTCTTGTTCCGAGTAATATTCAGATCATTACCATATCTTTTTTTGGTAGCCACTTTGCATAGCTTCTGCAGTTGATGGTTCTGATAAGTATTAATAAAATGTACAGATCATACAATGAGAAGAGCTTGAATTTAGGGGGAAAATGTTTAACAATGTTTCAGTGTTTTATTGAAAGGAAAAAAGTACAACAACATTACCATAATGCATTTAATGGTGTGCAAATAGTGAAAATGTTTAATGTTTTAACTAATATTCACACTTTGCAAGGTCTGTTGCAGTGATTTCGCTCATCATTTGCTCATGTTATCTGTCCCAAAGAAGGAAAAATTATCCAAATAAGTTATCCATATAATCAGGGTATAGAAAACATTTCAACCTTTCTGGGAACTTTTCTGGTGCTAATGAGAATTTTCTGTGAGATTTATGAAAAAATGCACGAATTGCTCTAAAAACCCGCTTGTTTTTTTACAGTAATTTGATATTCACCCCCAAATTTGGCTCATCTATTTATTGGCACCATTCAATATTGTCAGAAAAATAATCTGTTGTCAGAAATTCTTGTAATTTTTATTATTATTTGACTATAGTTATTACTATTTTTTAATTTACCGATTTTTTTCTGGGACTTCGAACTTTTTTCTGGGAACGGCGCGGCCGCGTTACCATGGATTTCGAAGCCCTGCATATAATAATGGAAGGTAGTTTTATATTTTAATGCTTTCTTATTTGACTAGCATTGACAATAGAAATGTACACGGATTTATTAAAACATAAAAATATGAAATATCATTCACAGTCACAAATGACTTTCTGTAATTGTATAATACTCATCATTTTGGCTAATATTGGCAATAGAAATACACTGATTAAATAAAACATGTTGGAGATGATATACCGTTCACAGTCATAAATGATTTTCGCTAGTACAATACTCATAATTCAAAGCTGGGAGGGGTTTATGTGTAAAAGTTAACAGTTAAATTGATTTGAAATATAAAATGGATTAAATTTAATTTCCTAATTTCCCTTGGGCTATGCTGAGAGAAATATTAAATTTTACCAGAACTCTATTTTACTATTAAGATAAAACAATATGAGGTAAATGTGGAGTTACTTTGCGATTCATCTAAATGCTTTCAGTGGGTATAGCACATGTCTTATGGTCAAATAAGAGAGGAGATTTCATTTATTGAGTGCCATATTGCAGTATTCAAATTACAATTGATTCAATTTTTTCTCAGAATCAAAACTGATTTAATATTTTCTCAAAAAATCAAAACTGATTAAATGTTTTCTCAAAATCAAAACTTGATTAATATTTTCTTAAAATCTAAACTCAACTAATATTTTCTTATAATCAAAACTTGATTAACACTTAAGAGGTCAGGGCGGTTCGTATGGACCCAACATTTGGATTTTGCGTGTCACGAATTAATTCTTCATCGCCCTTCTATGTATTTGTCTAACTTTACCATACCCTTCACCTGGTGGCAAAAAATTTAAATCGACCCACCCCTTCCCATGCTAATTAGCATAAATACGCATTTTGAGGGCGCTCTTCAAATTTGGTTTGCCCATAAAATCGTAACCGAACAACTTTTTTCAAATTTTATTTCAGGAATGAATTTGCAATTACATACTGCAAATATAAGCCAAATTTTATTGAAAAATTCCATTCGGAATTGAGTTTTCAAATTTTTGGCAGGAACATTTTGACGCGACACAGAAATTTTGTTTTGGCCGCCATTTTGAAACGGTTTGTCCAGTTTTCGAAATGTTTTCTTTGTTTTAGTTCTTTTGAAGTACTTTACCTGTGACCAGAGTTGAAAACGTAATATTCCTTTTCTTTTCCTTTTTCGGTGTTGGGTCCATATGGACCACTAACGGGCATGTGGAGGACCTTGACCACTTAAGTATTAATATTTTACTCAAAGTTGAAAGTTAATTAATATTTTGTAATTTATTGCAAATATAATATTCAATTCACTACTATAAATTTATTCTCCAAATAATACAGATACTTTAAAAATTTCATCAGTTATTATCAAATATTTATTGGCTTAGATGTAATTAAATGTGTTCAAAGTTGTGTTATTGTGGGTTTATGAATGTCATCATTTTTTGTTTACTACTCAATCTTAGAAACTGCACTGTAATCTGTCAAAAGACAAATAAATTAGTAAAAAGTTGAAAGACACCAATAGATGGATAGTGACTTATAAAGGACGTGTGGCAATCATCTATGGTTTATTAATTTTTATTATATTGTTCTTAATTTCAGTGCAATTCTGTGCTAGGCCTTGACACAGTATATGATTTATGAGTTCATATCTGCCTTTAAGGAAAACTTTAAAAATAGTAAGGAAATTAAAATTGGTCATGCGATTCATTGTCAGAGTGAACATGATTTAACACTTGGTGTTTTATAAAAAAAAGTATCTGGGTCATTGTGGATGTAGGTGAATGCTTGTATTCTTTGCTTCATTGTTTTCTTTTTTTTCTGGAAATTGTTAATTTGAATGAAAAAATACAATTTTGAAAGTGATATCAGTAATTGTTTTGAGGAATTACATCAGCAATGGACGAGGATGGAGGACATATATGATTGAAATGCCGTTGAAATCGCTACTGACAAATATCTCAAATTCATTTGGGGTTCAGCCCAGACTGTTAAAAATATAAGATATTTTGGAAAGAGAATAGCACCGTACCGTGCTATACGTGGTTGTTAATGGCTTTCAGGAACTTGTTTGAGTGCATTGGTTTTATCGTATGTGACTGTTTATCTGTAACCAGCCATAAATGCGGCCTCTTGGTCCTCAGAATAAATAAATATTTTTCATACTCTAGATCATATTCTTGGAATGAAACTTTGCAGGTGTTTTGAATCAAGCATAAGGCCAAAAAAAATGTTGTGTTGCCCTCAAACTTTGGGCATGTCATCATAGAATTACTGGGATATAACCCTTCCAATACAGGGCTGTAATCGCGCCGAGTTTCTTTGATATCTCCATACAATTTATCTGGTTAGCGGAGGCAGGTTGTTGACATCTATTGATACTGTACACAAAGTATAAATGCCATTATATCATTTTTGCACCATAATGTACACAAGGACGAGTGACCATCCTGACGAAAGTCCATCGACATAACTCTTTTCCTTCTTGGTGATATTTAAAACGTTTTGATACCCCCTCGTAAGCGATGAACAATTGCTGAATTTACATCTGGTTGGAGAAGAACGGACATATAGAGCTGACTAAGAATAGAAAAAACATTACTCCAGGGAGTTGAATTGGAAACGATATTAAAGTGAGGTTATGTATGGTTTATTTATGAGCTGTGATTGATCAGATCATTTAATAGGATTGCGAATGATGGATGGTGATGTATTGCTATAATGAGCTAACAACTTGTTTGATGGGGGACATTAAATCAAGTTGTTCTACACCAATATGCTACGTTTTTGTTCTTGTCATAAATATTTGATGAAATACTCAATTTAAACTAACTCTGTATTTCAATGAGCTATTTTTGTGGTTTTGCTTTATTAACATTTATATACTTGGTTCTCTCAGAATGAATTTGGTTGAAATCTTTTAATAACCCTTAGGCCCAAAAAAAATGGGACTAAGGGTTTTCAGCCCGACCCAAACTTTTTTTTATTAAAAATGTTTTTTTTTAAATATGCAAAACTTACAGAAAACTACAAAAAATATGTTATTGCTTTTTTCGATATTCAACCCTCAAAATGTTAAGGATGTCCCAAATCACTACAAGAAGTATTTGATTGTTTTGATTTGGATGTCGCGGGGGAAGTTGTGAAGGCTGGAGCGGCCGATCGACCTAGCAGTCCGTGGAAGAGTATTAAAAAAAAGAAAAAAAATAAAAAAAAAAAAAAAAAACCGACCGACCGACCCTCTCTGAAAAAAGCTGTGGAGGGCAACCAAAGAATTTTTTTTTGCCTTATGTCTTTATCCATCAAAAATGATTTTTTTTTTCAAATTAAGTATTTATTAAAAACAAGCATGGATATTTAAATTTCTTTAGAGATTTATCTGCATTGCTTCATTGATCAAAGCAAAACAGGAATCTGTCATGAGGATTATTACACTCAAGGATTAGTTAACATAATACCATGGGTGACAACTCGCCAGACCGAAAGCTCGCTAGATCGAAAGCTCGCCAGTCCAAAAGCTTGTTAGTCCGAATTTTAGAATCGGCTCGCTAGTCCGAATTGTAAAAAAGGCTCGCAAGTCCAAATTTTAAAAACAGCTCGTCAGTCCGAATTTTAAAATAGATACGCTAGTCCGAATATAGAAATAGGCTCGCTAGTCCGAATTTTAAGAACAGCTCACTAGTCCGAATAGTTAAAAATTATTTGTATATTTAAAAAACCTTTTTTTCAAAGTTCGGACTAGCGAGCTTATTTCTAAATTCGGATTAGCGAGCCTATTTAAAAATTTGGACTAGCGAGCCTATTTTCAAATTCAGACTACAGAGCTGTTTCAAAAATTCGGACTGGCGAGCCGTTTTTTAAATTTGGACTAGCGAGCTGTTCGGACTGACAAGCCCATTGTCATATTTGGACTAGCAAACCTTCGGATTAGCGAGCTGTTTTTTAAGACTAGTGAGCCTTTTTCAAGGTTATATTTTTCCCATTGAATAACGTGTTCGGACTAGCAAGCCTTCGGACGAGCGAGTCATCGGACTGGCGAATGGACACCAATACCATGTACCCCTATAAAGTTCAAATGCAATGTTTCGTTGTACTCAAGGACCTGAGTTGCCCTGGGTTTGATACAAAATATCCAGTATACATATTTTCAAAACATGGTCATACTTTCTAACGGAAAACCTCAAAACTTAACCGGCTGCTAACTGCTTTGAACTGCCGGTTCTGGCCATTTGCTATGGTTTCCGAACATGACAACCATCCGGAACAACCAGTTTCGGACGGTCAATCGCCGCTTGAGTTTTAAAGTTTTCAGTGGCTATATTTTATACAGACACGGCGAGGTATACAGAGGCATGATAAAAGTATTCATATGTGACCTGCTCCCACTAAACACAGACAAAGTTGGGAAAAATTAAATGATTTGCCTATATTAAAAATGCTGAAATTACAAGATTTAAAATGATGTATCACTTGTCAACATTGCTCAATCTTTTGCCAATAAAAAATCAATATTTCTCTTGAAATTTCCTATGTTTTCTATTGATTTGTGGCGTGTTCATTGGGCTGTTACTCAAGAAGTGCTTTGGCAACTTTGTCCTTGTTTCCTGGGAGCAGGTCACATAATATAATACTGATTGACTTGATTTGAGCCAGTCAGTAGTTTATTAAATACTATTGCCCTCTCAAAACAAAATTGGTATATAACAATACTGGCTGTTCTTCCATTCTGGCAATAGTAAAAACTATTACCCCTCAATGATCTTGAGACTATCATACTTTTTCCCTGTACCTAGTATGGTATCAAGATCACTTTGGGGCAATAGTTTTTACTATCGCCATCATGAGCATTCAATATTTGTATATAGTATATGTATCCTTTCACTGAACTTGACATGGAATTTTTGATAATCTCCCTCCAGAAGTAACCTAGTTTTAGATGACTTATATATACCCCACACAATTGATCAAGAGAGGTGTAAAAGCTTATTCATTGACATCATCGATAAATCTACTTTCACACAACCATCACGAACCATGAACATTTGGCCAAAGTAAAGTGGGCGATGATTTTCATCTGTGGACGATTTGACATAGTGTAAATGACATGACAGGTTAAACTTTAATGAAGCTAATCAAGACACAACAAAAGGGCCGACTAGATTACCAAACACCTAGGTAAATGGTAACAATTCCATCAGCATACATTGCAGGGCCAAACAGATGATACTGGGAAGAAAATTTGGGAAAATCAGGAATGAACAGTGAAGTGCGTACAGTTAACTAATTGACTAAGGTATTCAATCTCGAAGTGTTAAGTGTAATCGGATTATCATCCCAACAACTGGTTCACGCTTTCTAGTTTTGAACCATGATCGAAATGATCACCATACAAAAGTATAGCAACACCGTTGTCAGGGGATTTGCGTGAACAAGTTACTGGGGAAGTTAATAATCACGACGATACTGAATGAAAATCAGATACAGAATGGTTTGAATTTGGAAGAGGTGTGCACCAGGGATGTAATTTATCACCAAACCTCTTCAACATATACTCTGAGGACATCATGAGAGAAGCATTGGAAGGATTTGATGGTGGAATAAAGTTTGGAGGAGCGAAGATCTCCAATCTGATATATGCAGATGACACTACATTGATTTGCAACAGTAGAGAGGAGCTGCTTGACCTCCTGAAACGCATCAAAGAGGCTAGTGAGAGGAAAGGACTACTTCTGAACACCAAAAAACCCAAGATAATGGTGGTGGACAGAATTGGAACCAAGGAGAATTTCATCATTAGATGGGCAATCAAGCAATAGATAGAAATTAAGCAGTTTGAGTTCGAAGGATCAATGACACTGAAGACAGCGCAGTGGATATTAAGAGAAAACTGGCAATTGCTAGGTCAACAGTACAGAGTATGCAAAATATCTGGAAGAGTCATGGAATTTCCATCAGCCTGACAGTACGTCTTCTAAATGCTGTAGCTTTCTCGATTGCCACCTATGGATGCGAGTCGTGGTGTATGATCAAAAATGACAGGAAAATGGTCGATGCTTCTGAGATGTGGTGTTACAGACGTCTTTTGCAAACAACATGGAAAGTCAAAAGAACCAACACCTGGATACTGAAACAGGTTAGAACACACTTGCACCATATATGTGGGATCATGAAGAGGAAGTACATATATTTTGGAATATTTTATCAGAGGAGTTTGTGGCATTGAAAAACAAATACTTCAGGGTCCTTTAGAAGGAAAGTGTGGAATAGGGCGTACAGCAACATCATCTTGGACAGATGACATGAAATACTTGTCAGGAGGTAGTGTGCAGGGTGCATCACACCTTACAGTGGATAGAGATAGATGGCATACTCTTGTAAACTACCACAGCAGCGCTATGAGCGCCATCTGACCTATATAGATGATGATGATGATTGAAATCAGCTAGTATTGAAAAACAATTAAATTTGGAACAAAACATGTCAGTTATTTCTTTCTGCTCACCAAATTAAGTAGGCGGCACAATGTCAATGTTCTCAGATTAAAGTTGATTATTACAGTTGGACAGCTCAGCCAAAAATTCTAGATTTAATGTCCAGATGAATATGCTTTATACAATACATCATAGGCCAAAGAAACTACACGACCAGATGGCTTTGTTACACATGTTGCTCATGTCCTTGATTATATCTTCAATCTTGTCATTAAATGTATTCAGTCCTTGATTCACAAAATTGTTATTGATAAAAACGTAGAGTATGAAACTCCATGTATTAAAATGTCAGAAAATGGAAGATGCTCAACCAATAAAGGGAGTATAAATACATTAGAATAGATTTCCCTACGTTTTGTTCTTCCTTATGGCCAACGATTCTTTATCCCAAGAAAGGGATGACACTGATGAATATTGTATTTCATCTTAACTTCTCTTATCTTTACAGAGTTTAAAATGCTTGCTTAAAATTAAAAAAAGATTTGTGAAGTATATAGTATATATTTCTTTTCCCACTTTGTAAATAAAGACTCCCCAAAAAGTATCGCCTCATCTCGAAAAAATGGCTCATGCGCAAATATGGAAGTCGTAAACGTAATTTCAAGACTTTGTGTACAAGCGCTGGAATTTCAGCTTTTATATGACTCCCTATATTTGAAAATTGATTGAGAAACATTTAAGTTCTGAACTTTTAAAACCCACGAGGTCAAATTTAAAAAGTTGCAAATTTCATTTTTCGCACTGTACAAACCAGTAGTGCAAGGCTAGGATCAATATGAGATAAGTGAGTTTGTTCACTAAAGCATGCTGTTTTTCAAAAGCAGTTTCATGGGTCTCTGAGCATCGTCCATAAACTTGCATTTATTGAGGGGCTGCAAGGGTTATTTGGGGCAAATGCCCCCATGTCATACGCTTTGCCCCCCCCAATTGCCCACACTTTCAGTCACTGACACAGTTTTTACGCCAAATTGTCCCTTGTTTTTTTATCATTTGTATGTTTAATGTCCAAATGTTCAAGCGCTTTGGTGAATTTCAAGATGTCATATCTTTTTTTAGTCAAAGTGGTATTTTTTTCACGATTTTCAAGACTTTTTAACAACTTTAACAGCTAAAAATATCAAATTTGGCAGAATTTGTCGCGCGATACGCAAGCAAAAACACCATATCCCATAATTTTACATCCGCACCATTTTTGCTCAATTGGGGGGGGGGGGCAAGGCGCAAGGCTTATGACTGGGGATATTCCCCCATTCCCCATTACCCCTCCCTTTTGGCGCAGTCACTGCAAGTTGATTGTCGATGCTTGGGGATCGTGACATAATTATGCTTTAGAAAAAACTGCGCGAATTATTCGTCAATCTCGCTTACCTCATATCGATCCATATAATAGTCTTGTGTTACTGGTTTGTACAGTGCGAAAAATGAAATTTGCAACTTTTTCACATTGAACTCGAGGGTTTTAAAAGTCCATAACTTAAATGTTTCTCAGTCATGGTCAGAAATAGGGTGTCGAATGAAAGCTGAAATTCCAGCGCTTGTACACAGAGTCTTTAAATTACGTTTGCGATTTCCATATTTGCACACGGGTCATTTTTTCGAGACGAGGCGATACTTTTTTGGGAGTCTTTAATATAAATGTGCAGACATGAAATCTAGTGGAATTGGTAGAAAAAAAACCCCTCTAAACGAAAAGAGTAAAAATATATATATAGTTATGCATTGGACATGTCTTTAATTATCTTCAGCCCCCCCCCCCTCCCCCAAAAAGAAAAGAATAAGAAGAGATGGTTACATTTTTGAGTGTCTTGAACTTGTTATTTACCAAAAATATTTGAAATCACATGTTGCAGCACAATAGGTGAAGGTAGGGAGAATACTTCCTTGTAGACCCCCAGTGAAGTCATCTCCCGAGTTTGTTAATACATCTAATATAAGAGTAATTCATTCAAGGTCAACTAAAGATATCCCTCTTAATTAAATCAACCTTTGTGACCATCCAACTCTATTCAGTTTGGAAGTGTTACATGTTACTCAAAAGGACTGTATCTATGGTGTCTCCAATCCTTTCTGACCTGTTCAACTTAAGCCTGTCTACTGGGTGCGTTCCTGATGCCTGGAAGCTTTCTAGAGTGATACCTGTCTTTAAATCTGGGGACCCTCATTCTGCTTCCAATTACAGACCCATCTCTTTACAGCCAATCTGTAGTAAGCTTCTCGAAAAGGTCATTCATTGTCATGTTCTGCATCATCTGAACTTCAATAACATTCTCACCAAGAGGCAGTTTGGTTTCCTTCCCAAGTCATCCACCACTGATGCTCTCACAATAGCCCTCCATGAATGGTATGATCACCTAGAACACCGAAGAAGTATTGCCATGGCCCTCTTCGATCTGTCAAAGGCATTTGACCGTGTCTCCCACGGTCCTCTTCTCCACAAACTTAGAGCTGTTGGTATCAACGGTCCTTTATTGTGTTGGTTCAGATCTTACCTTTCCTGCAGGACCCAGCTTGTTGCTGTTCATGGTACCGATTCTCTTCCTGTCCCCGTCATTTCTGGTGTTCCCCAGGGCTCCGTCCTGTGGCCTCTTCTTTTTCTCATCTATGTCAATGATCTCTGTCTCACTTCTTTCTCTTTAAATAATTCTTTAGTTCTCTATGCTGATGACACCACCCTTTTCAAACCCATAGAAGCTGCTTCCGATCTCACCGACTTTCAAACTGACATTAACTCTATCCATTAATGGTTCTGCGATAATCATCTCACTGCTAATGTGTCTAAAACCAAGTTTATGGTCATATCCACAAAGAAGGATCCTTTTCCAGATGCTTCATTCTCTCTCAATAACCAAGACATTGAACGTGTCTCCTCTGCTAAATTTCTTGGCATCTTGCTGACTGACAATCTCTCCTGGAATCTCCATATTGACTCCGTTTGCAAAAAAGCTCGCAAGACGATTGGCTTCATCCATCGGTCCTTCCAGTCCGCTCCCATCAATACTCGCCGCACTTTGTACTTGGCTTTGGTCCGTCCAACTCTTGAATATGGTTGCACAACATGGCATCCTCTCAACAAAACCCTGACAAATCATATTGAATCCACTCAGCGGTTTGCCTCTCGTGTAATTCTCCAGCAATGGAAATTATCCCATGATGACCTCCTCTTAAACTCTGATCTTCCGCTTCTATCCAAACGTCGTGATATTGCCACTCTGTGCCAGCTTTTTAAGATCTTTCACAATCTATGTGCCTCTCCAAATCCATTCCAGTCTCACTCCCGTCCTGGTCTACGTCATCTGAACTCATGTGCTGTGAACATTCCTTTCCGTCGTCTGACTCTTCTCAGAGATCCTTCTACTCTTATGCTCCATCACTCTGGAACTACTTACCTGAAACCATTGTTCAGTCCGCAACCCTTCAAGCCTTCAAATTGGCTGTTCAGGACCATCTTCTCTTTTTTTTTTGTTTTTTTAATTAGTCTTGGCATGTTTCATCTTTTTTTCTCCCCCTTGTGTAATGTTTTTTGGGCATCCCTTTACTTTATTGTTCTTCAATATTGGGTTTTGCCTGGTGTTTTCACCAAATGTTATAAATAAATAAAATGTAATCAAGTTGTCACTATACACTGCCGCTTTTTATTCAGCCATATCTCCAGAGGCGTTTATTCAATTTTCATAATTTTTACAGAGTCTATATTGTAAAATTATCGAAGTAATTGCATTTGAAAATATGGCATGTAATGCATATTATTACTTTTGTCTTAACATAAAAAAGTGCGTTTATACACATTTCAGCGCTTTTGTTTTAAAATTTACAACCTGAAAATATTCTATCCTGCTACAAGGTTATGAAAAATTTATTAGTTACATATTAATGAGATTTGTACTTGTGATGTACTAGTATTTGTATATGGTCCATGAAATCAGCTATTTTAATAGCAATGGAAGATCAAATATTAAAACACATCAATTTATTTCATATTGAATAGATAAGTTACCTATACTAGTATGAATCTTTGATGATTCTAGGTCATTTAATACAAAAAATGAGGTTTTTGAACGTTTTTGATTGTGCAGAAATACTTTAGAGCGGGAGTGTACTTTATAAACCTTGAAGTACCAACCAAGCATCCGATTAATATACATAAACCAATATGACCATATGGGAAATAAATTAAGTCTTGATTTTTCTGATCATAACAACCTACATACCCAATGTTGGTAAATCTTCAAATTAACCTACGTTCAAGGTTTGTCCATTTGGCAGAAACTAAATTAATCAAAATTTGTGCTTGCCTTTTGGGTGGGTTTTCACAATCAAAAAATAAAAGATTCATGCACAAATTTATATTAATATGTAGTTATTTTGTTTTAATCAATCCTAATCAATCATTGCTAGTCTCTTACACAATACAAAAACACCAGTTTGCAATGTTGTAGAATACAAGGGAATGAAGGGATGTGCTGTGGATCTTGTAATATAGAGAATGATTGCTTGTTGCATACTTCCAAGGTTTATAGGGTATAGTTCTCATTCAAATGCATTTAGTAAGGCCTTCAGCAATTCATTTCAGACAATAAATGAAAGAGTGATGTGAGTCTTCCTAGACATTATTGCATTATTGAGTTCTTGTTTTGTTCTTTTAGGTTGACAGAGCATACGTCAAATGATTGACACATTTAAGCTTTGAACCAATAAGAGCAAATCCTCAAGTGTCAGAAAAAGATTTGTTTCTAAAAAAAGAGGAGACATTCATGGGGTATTCAGAAGTTTAAGGTCTTAATTTGCTGAATGGTGCATCACTGATTATGGAACACATGGATCATAATCTGTGGTTTTTCTTTGAAGCTATGTGTGTTTCAACAAAGATATACAGCCTTCAACACTGTCATGTCTTATGGGGCTACGATAATAGATCCATCAACTAATTTAATCCTCATCCTCGAAGTACAAGCGATGAGTTCAATACGTCAATGATACCGATAGCCTCGTTACTCCAGGCTGATACAGTGACATGAAGAAACAAATAGCTGGTATGGTTTTATTGTACTTTTGTGTGTGCATATTGTTACATAGAAAAGCAAAGGTTAAACCAAGGAAAAATGGATTTTACTGAAGAAAACGTTTATTAATTTCAAGCTCACCAGTGCATTTTCTTTCCATTGTTTTTCATAATATCACATTATTTGCCATATCTTTGAAGTTTTTACAGGAGACTATAGAGTTAACTGATTCAACGGTCAGTAGTTTCCATTGTGTAGGATCATTGGATCATTGGTTATGACAATGTTCATAATTCTCGTGCATTTCAAACGCTCGTGGTTTTATTGATTTTGAAACACACATAGTATCAGAGATCTGTGGTAGTTCTTTTGAATTTTAATTGAGTTTAATATCCATGTGTTCCAAAATCTGTGGGTGCTTGTAGAACCCTTTATTAATTCAAATTGATCAAGATATTATTTCTCCTTTGTTCCTTGTCTCGGCTCTTTTATGCTCTTTAACTCTGGTATCAAACTGAAGAGGGTAACAGGCTCACAGTAAAAGACGTTTTGTGATCCTAGCTCTCCCTGTAAAAAAGTACTGTAGTGGATTCTGGCCCATCAATAGAAAGATGTGCACTTTGGTCTGTGAGGTCATGCATGAAAGTATATGATAGTTTTTTTTTTTTTTTTTTTTTTGAAATGATTGTATAGTAACTTTGTAGATGGTTTTGTAATATGTAGCATTACTAAGATACTGATGTTCTTGAGCTAGCTTATCTTAAGACGAGTTAGCTTAAGGGTACAAACTCTTGAGGTTTGTTGTTATTGATCATCATATGTTGGGTGCTATACCCTAGTTAATGATTATGGATGGTTTTAACACCTTGTAATGGCTAGTATGACTAGTGATGTTGAGTTTTATCTTGGTCATGCTACATTTTGCAAGTCAAAATAGACAATGTATCTATATGATAATGATAACCTCACTTATATGGACAAACAACTTGATTTTTTGTGTAAGGATGTTAACACTTTCACAATTTAAGGCTTAGTTATAAATTCAAGTTTGGCCAAATTAACAATATTGTGACAAATTTCTCCGACCCTGAGTCAGAATTTATTTCTTTTGTTTAAAATAACTTTAAATGACTTTAAGAATTTTAAGAATCTGGAAATCCTGCCTATTACTTTATAAGTGGTTTATTTCTACATTGATTTTCGTGCTCAATTCACCTATTGCGAAAATAAATGTAGCGCGAAAAGCGGTATTTATATACCGCTGCACGTTAAAAAAATCACAAGCGCGAAAATGATTCAAATAGCTCAAAATTAGACAAAATATTGGCGTTTACAGTGTGTGTACCCATCTCTAGCAAGCCAGCTTTGTACAGCTAGTCCACCCACACTTGGTTTTGACACGAAAGAATTCCCAAAGACATAAATGTAGCCTATTACAACCAACAATATCACCATGTAATCCAACTAGCGTGTTCAGACCGTGTATATTAGCCAATATATAAACACAGGTACCTGGATCCTATGTATGGCACTGATCAATAGGACATACACCGCGCTCTCATCATTATTTCAACAAAGAGTCACAAATCTTGCTCCTTAAGCAATAAATAAGTCATCGCTGATTTCGTACACATGAAAGACATTTATCTTTGATGCTTGCTTGGTGACAATGGATGTCCGACACATTCCCTCAGGATAACTTTGCATCTTTATTTAAAATCCTATCAAATTTAGATATTGCTCATCTGACTTGTGATAAATAAGTTATCTCGCATCCTCCTCTTATGGAGATGATACAAAGAGGGTTTCAAAAGTTGTGGTTTTGAAAGTATAGTTATTATTGCAGGATTAGGATTGAGTAAATTGTTATTTATGATAACATTTCTAACAAAATATTTGACTATAACTTATAAAACCACTGGAAGTATCTCATTTTTATGACATGATAAATAATTATTTAAATTGCACTGAAGGTTTCAAGATAGGTACCTTTAAGAACAGCTCTTGTGTTTCACAAAAATGGGCCAAAAATATTTTATCAATAACATTTACTTCTATTTCTGGTAAATAAATGTATTCAAGTACTTTCTTTTTGACCCAATTTGTACTTGAAGGACAATGAACTAAAGGATGATGATATGTTGTGAGCCTGGTTTCATCATAAGAAGGTGCAAATATCCCGGGGGTTTACTTACATTGACAAGGTATACGTATATTTGCCTGCCTTTTGGGTAAGTTTTTCACATATTTGGTATAGCGATCAGGCGGTTTTCGTCTCAGATGAAAACACCCTATTTGAGAAAAATTGGGTGCTTTTTCATCAAAATTAATATATTTAGGGTTGTGTTTTTGAGCCAAAAATAGGTGTAGAGATGGTCAGTTTTTTAAAGTCCAGCAAGCAAATATCCGTATAAATTATTGTACATAGACCCGCCCCTCCCCCGGGCAAATATCAACCACAAACGTTTTATTTTTCTAAACTATGTTATTATAAGATCAAACTCTGATTATTGATCTACTTTATTGTGGATGGTCACGTAACACTGAGATGATCATGTGAGTCTTACTCGTTTCATTAAAAACTGGCGAAGGAATACTTTTCAGCCACAAAATAATCATAAACGTACTTGATTATTCTGAACTATGTTTGCTTAAGATCAAAACTCACCATTGGCCTACATCAAAAGATGTCTGAGTGGGTGCAGTGTTCTCAAATACAAAATATAACTCTAAAGTGATGTAAAAAACTATCGTAGGATAGATCATGTGTTCAAAATATAAATCTATCCACTTTAACCCAGAACTATACAGTAATCAGAGTGGTTTAACAAAGATATACTTTCAACTTGGTATAATAATTCGAACAAAATGAAATGTACCTTTGATTATATACATGTTGCTCCAAGAGGAAATGCATGTAAGAGACTCAAAACTTGGAAGTCTGTGAATTTCTACTCCTTATATGGGGCAGGTCTCATTTGCATTTTGTTCAAAGCAAAATTTATATCAGATTGACTAAGATTTTACTCTCTAAAAATTAATTTTGAAACCATTCTTGAAATGATATAGAAGTAGTTTTTAATTTTCAAATTGTAATTACACCTAAGAAAGTTTCCAAGAATCAATCAGTTTTGATGATCTCTTTGATACGATGTTTTTATTGGCATTCATGGGCTTCAATTTACAGACAAATAGGTCATTAGTAACTTGTGTTAACCTAAGGAAAACTGAAATCAAATTGTTTTCATGATAAAGAGTCATATTGACATGATACAAAACAATTTTGATAAGGTTAAAACATTGTCCAAACTTCAAATTGTAGTTGTTGTTATGTTTTTCAGACAGTTGGAAATGAGTTTACACATGTGCATTGCAATGTTTTGGGACATCCTGGCTATAGTTTGTGTATCATGGTGTCTATGCTTGTATTATTGTATCCTGTGTATGATGTTTACATAAAATGTCTGTGTGATGATTTCTTTGTGATGTGATTAATTCTTATTTGTTGAATTTTACTTGCTAAACCTTGTCACTCATTCACTTCATATTGGGGCTCTCCACACGGACAAATCAATCTGTACTTCACACATCTAGATGCATGTAGATTAAACTGGACTTCAGCAAACGATCACTGGGTCGCACTAGCGTAAGTGAATGCGTATGTACATACGCGTAGTTATGCTATTTCTACGTACACGCACACCCAAGCGTGTAAATACGCGCACCTGGAGTAGAGTCAGATTGACGCGCGACCGTGTGAACACAATCTGCACTTCGGAAATCTACATTCATCTAAATGCATCTACATTTGACGCTTCTGTGTGGAGAGGCCGATTATGGAGACGTAACAAAATAAATAACTATATATCATGTGACTTATTTTGTATTAATAAGATTTGTGTTTGTTTGTTTGTTTGTTTTTCTAGGTTCAAGTCGCCACAGCTCAGGTAGCTTAGACACACCAACCATCCGCCATGTCAGCATCGATGAACCAGACAGATACATGATGATGACACCCTCACGGAGCAGCAGTATCTCAGGTCGACCCGATCACATCTCAACAACCCCATCACGGAGCAGCAGTATGTCCGGTCGACCCGATCACATCTCAACAACCCCATCACGGAGCAGCAGTATCTCCGGTCGACCCAATCACATCTCAACTACCCCATCACGAAGCAGTAGTATCTCCGGTAGACCAGACCATACCTCATCAAAGCCGCCCTCACGTAGCAGCAGCATCTCCAGTCGACCCGATCACACCTCAACTCGTAGTGCCTCATTAGACTCCTACCACCTGTCCGTCTCTCCTCCTGCAGTTCCAATGGATAGTTATATGAACATGGAATTCCAAAACCGACGAGCTAACTCCTTTGATCAGGGTGCTGGTCGACCTACTCAGAAACTCCAAAAGCAGGTTGCTAGGACTGAGTCTTGTGATGAGCCTGCATCTTATATGAATGTATCATTTGGTGCCTCTAAGGGATCTGATTATAATGAAGGATATACGTACATGGAACCATCTCCTAGTAAGGCAGGTCCATCTCCTAATAAGGGAGGTCCATCTCCTAAAAAGGAAGGTGGGGAAACCAGCAAAACCATTGATGTGCCTCAAGAATCAGAAGGGCAGGGAGAATATGTAAATGTGAACTTTGACCAAAGAAAGAAGCGACAAGAGAAACGCAATGTACCACCAGCATTAGTACTTAAACAATCTGCCAGTGATATGTCGGATTATATGAATGTTGAGCCAGGACGTTTGAGAACGATGAGTGGTGGAAGTGGTAGTTCTTGTTCTCCAACATCCCCGGTAGCTCATTCGTTGCGGAGTACGACATCTTGTTCGCCAACTTCACCCGCAGCTCATGCATTACGCATTAAAACTTTAGAAAAGTCTCTTGAAGAAGTGAAACTACAGCAAAGCAGCCCAGGTAAGTCAAGTAGCTCCAAAAGCAGCAGTCCTCGGAGTTCCACAAGCTCTTCCGGAAGTCCGCACTCAGGAAGTCCTCGATTAAGCTCTCAAAACGGAGTACGTAATTTGATAATAGGATCTGGTCAGAGTAGGAGCTGTGAGCCTAGCCCTAGGATGTCATCACGACATAGCGGGAGACATTCTAGTGAATCCTCGTCCCCGGTGGATGAAAAAGAATTGAATTATATTGACGTTGATATCGGAGCACCTGGTGGGAATGCTCAGTCTAACATAGAAAGGCGAGCTAGGTCCCCATTTCATAGACGTACGCCCGATGAGGAGAAACAAGGAGTGCCCACTAACTATGCTACCATTGATTTTACCAAATCGGAAGGTCTGCGTGTTATGACCAATAAAAGACAGCATGAAAGTAGGCATTAATGCTGGCCTCCCTCTGGGGTCTTTTCATTTATCACTTTGCTAATATGAATTCTTGAATCCCATTGGTTGGAAGCCCAAGTTGTATGTAACCGTATTGCTTATTTTAGGTCTATAAATAACCTTGATTGCATATTCAAAGAGTTATAGCGCAAAGCTGACTACGCTTGATGTTTTTTTTTGGTGGTGTGCGAATGCTGAAGTCTAGCTCATCCAAAGTTAACTGTAAGTGTGCAAGTAAATCTCCAGTAGCCATTTTAACACTTACAATCTCAGCTTTAAACTCTGTATTGTGGTTTAGAGATCCTTAGGTATATTTGAAAATATGAGTGACTCTTTGAAATTGTGAGTGACATGTATTGATTAGCCAAATGAAATAGCTATTCCTGCAAATATGGCCAATTCAATGTGTCATGATTGATTATATGGCTAGATAGACTTCATCATTTTTACCAATTGTAAAATCCAGACAAATGAATGCATATTGACCTGGCGTTTCAAGACATTATTATCGATAGGAATAATCCACTTTAAATCAAATTAGAATGATAAAAAATTAAGACAGTGGCAAACATTTCAAATGAAAATGTTTCTCATTGGAGAAATATGAAGCAGTGAGCAAATCTTTTCATCAGAGTAAAATCCACAGTATCTGTAAAGGACAGATTTCAGATTATAATGAAAAGACCTAGGTAATTATGGTAAACAACGATTACCAAAGAAAGTAATGTACTATGAATTTTCACAATATTACAGATGAGTAATCATTGCAAAATCTGCAGTGATGCGAAAAATATTTCACCATCATGAACATTTTGGTAAATGTTAAAACATTTTACACCATGGAAAAAATTTTACACCATGAGAAAAAATTAAAATTTAAAATGTTCATTCTGAATGAAAATTTAACATAGTGGTGAAAATGTAACACCATGAGAAAAATTCTGAATGAAAATGACTGCAAAAATGACGAAGTGTATCTAGGCCTTATTTCATGCATCAAACATGAAATCCTGAGACATAAAAAACAAAATCAAAAGTAAAAACAAAACTTGGTTGAAAAGTGGAGATTGAAAAATGGCTGTTTCTTCATAATGAACTTTTAAAATGTGTTATGTTTTTGGCATAATTTATGTAAATGAAATTATGATTTTTTAAAGATTAAAATTTCAGGTATTAATGACAATGATAACTTTGCACCATTTCTTAATTCAGTCATTGTTTCAAATCAGAGGTGTTTGTTTTAAGCCTCGGTAGTTTTCTTCGGGAGCTACGCTCAGAAAAGTACCTCGGCCCGAAACAAACACCTCCGATTTGAAACAATGACCTCAAAAAGATGGTGCCAAGTTATTATTGTCTAATTGTTGCGTTACTTTCAATTGTCTGGAAAAGAAATAATTTAGATGAAGTCAATTGATTTTTTCTTTGCCATGATGTGTAATTCGATGCAGCCTTGACATTCTGTCCTGGTAGCCAAAAAGTGTTAAGATTAAACGTGACAAATTTAAGTTTTATTCTGAAAGAAAAAGCGTGATTTTTCATTTTGTTTAGTTGGTAGCAAAGGGCAACAATATTTTTTTCCTTATGCAGAATTGATATCTGCTTTATTTCATTTTCACCTTGGTTTCATTAATACATGAGTTTCCAAATATATATTTGGATCTGTGTGTTATTTTATGGCTGATGTTTTATGTGCAAAAAGTTGTAGATTGGTTCCAATGATGTGATAGAAGTCACAAAGAATTGATATTTCTGTATGTTGTAATTTTGATGAAATTATGAAATGTCTAGTCATAAATATTTTTCTCATGTTTTACATTAAGATACATGGAAAGAAAATAATGTACAGTTACTCTATCAATGAGTTCTATTTTCTAAAAAAATGAATTTAAAGTAGTGTTCCTCCGTGAAAAGAAGATATTGTATGTATCACATCCTCCATGCGATTATGTTTGTATGGGAAAATATGCAAGTAGTTAGTGATGAAATACCCATAAATCAAAGTTAATTGTTATAATCTAGCTTTTTGGGCATGTTTTATTGCTAACTACTCACATGACTTCCCGTACAAGATTTCCCATAGGAAGCAATGCATGATGGGACACACGATATCTTCTCTTCCATAAGACAACCTTGTTAGTATCAAGTGCTATTGTAGAGTATATTTGAAATTTGACTGTCAGATTTTCTCTATTGCAAAGTCACTAGAGCAGCGTTTCTTGACTTCCAACATATATGAGCAGCTCTATATATATGTTTCTATTTTCTTAATATTTTTAAGCATCAACAAACTTTATTAGCAGCTACAAAATCAAACAGAGTCATCATGTGAATGCGAGAAAGTCGTATCTGCAATAGCTGCCATTTGTCACTCATTTGTATCGCACACTGTATAATCTCCAGTCATGGGTCAGTGGCTCTTGAAATGGTTCTTCAGGTTACGGTGTCACTTGAAGAACCCTTTCAAGAGCTACTGACCCATGGCAGGTAAATTTTTAGGAACTTTTCACGTTATAGTGACTAGGTGATAAATAAATAAAACATATGGCAGCCATTGTAAATTATGACTTTCTTGCGCTCAGAGTTGTTATGTGAATGCAAGAAGGATGTAAGTGCATATTGCTGTCACTTTTTGTAAATTTGAGTAAGACACTCTACAGTATCTTAGTTCAAAGGTATGGAAATGCTTAACAAATAGCTCTCAGAAACTAACTCTCGGTTATCTTGGCCTCTCTTGGTTTATCGTCAATTTCGCTAGCCTCTAGTCTAAAATTCTTGGCTAAGCGCAGTGAGGATGCAACTAGATCAGTAACCTAGAGCCTAAATATGAAATTTAAACCGTAAGATTTTTAGCGGTAATCTTTCAGTTAACCTAATCCTGTTTGGCCTTGAAGCTTAAACAAGAGTTTCTGTGCAGTGAGGATGCAATCTATTTTAACCGAGAGTTGAAAATTGCATGCAAACAAATGGCTCATTCTCAGATAAAGCGTGCAACTTTGCCGTTTTGGTGTCGCTCATGTTCGTGTTACTAGTTTAGCGTTGTTAAGCCTATTACAAATAATTTGAGTGATCTAGTTAATACATTAAAGTCACATTAGTAACATGTGTGAAGCTAAACATTTTAGCATGCCAGGAAAGTAGATAACGATTAATCTGAAAATGCAAAATCGTTACTTTTCTCCATGTCGCCAGCCATACTTTTTACGTTTTATGTGGCCCCGTTCCTAAAATATTCGGTCATTTCAAACGCAATGCATATTTTTTAATAGCCCGTAATAGGTATTAGTAATGACATATAAAGTTTAATTATATTAAGTATTTAATATGACATAATAGCTTTTTAAATCATGTCGCCAATATTGCAAACAGATACGAACCAAATTCTAAAATCGATAACAAAGTGTGAAAATCAATATGTTGATGGATGATTCCGCATTAGATTTATCAAGTAAACTTCAGTCTTGAATAACATATATGTTATATAGAATTATATATTTACAGTAATGATTTACAAGGATATTAATATCAAAAAAAACCTATGTGACTGTCACGTCGCAACAGATACGAACCACACATCTTGTCGCCTTTTCGCAAAACGCGGTACACTATGAGCGAAATAATACACCACAGTGTAGTTTGTGTAGAGCTTCTAATTTAGTGTAAATATCAAGTTTGTAAGAAAACTAATTTTCTCAATAATGAATATTTAAAAAAAGATTCCAACAGATACGAACCAACAGATACGAACATTAAGTATAGGGAATACAATGGTTAAAAATCAAGTATTTTTAAAACATATCCCATGCACTTTTTCTTCTTCAGAAGCCATAAGAGTTTATGATTTTGTATGTTTTTCATGAGTTGTTAGTAG
Source organism: Ophiothrix spiculata (assembly GCA_000969725.1). NCBI lineage: Eukaryota > Metazoa > Echinodermata > Ophiuroidea > Amphilepidida > Ophiotrichidae > Ophiothrix > Ophiothrix spiculata. The sequence goes on from JXSR01S001410.1 coordinate 93,257, forward strand.
TCGAAATTTCAACATTTCTCTAACCAAAGTTGCACGGTTTATCGGAGAATGAGCCAAATGTGCTTGAATGACCTTCGCTTAGCCTTAAGGTTAGCAATAGTGCATTGCCCCTCTCACTAGACTATAGCCTAAAATTCTTAATGTGGACAGAACTCTGGCTCAGCAGCTCTTAGCGGGTGGTCTAACAATAGTTCTAAACCAAGCAAAAAACTGAGTGGGAACATGGCTTATATTAATAACTTTTTTGTAACACCATAAGTGATTCGTTCACTGGAGTCAATAAATGTAACTAATGCAAATGCAACTACTTGAGTATTTACAATCTACATAAGCAAAAATCAAGGATGAAATGTTTTGGTAAATTATAAAACTTTGATTGACAGGTCGCTTATGTGAGCTAAGACCAATTTGATACTTCTCTCGTCAATTTTGATTTTGTGAACTAAAACCTCCATATTTGATGAGGAAATTTATTATATTTTGAATTGAGCCAATATGTCTGTTGAAATGCTTCATAAAATATCTCATTACAGGATAAAAATTTACATTAACAAATTTTTAACTAACAAAAATAAGTATCGAGTTAATCTTACCGTGCAAAAGAGACCTGACAATCAAAGTTGGTGGTAATCTATTGTCTTACACGAATATTGTCTTCTACGAGACCAAAGTAGCTAAGGTTTTTTGCTTTTGCTTTTGCTCGGGTACACACCAAAGAATTGTTTCAGATTGCAAACTCTTAAGTATGGATTATCTATAGTTATTGACTCCAGTGAATAGAGTCAGTAATGGGTTAACAAAATATTTAACAAAAGCTTACAACATGCTAGGCCAGTGTTAAGCTTTGGGTCAGTGACTCTTGGAATGGTGTCAGCTGATGAAAGAAATTTTGAGATTTTTGCATTTTAGTGACAAGGCGTAACATAAATCGCCATGTGAGTACAAGAAAGTTGTATCTGCAATAGCTGCCACTTGTCATTTATTGAAATTGCACACTCCAGTTGTGGGTCAGTGGTCGATTGTGTCTCCGGAAGAACCATTTCAAGAGCCACTGACATATGACAGGGAAATTTTGGGGGATTTTTCACATTCTAGTGACTAGGTGTCAAATAAATATAACTTAAGGCAGCCATCGCAGATGCGACTTTCTTGCACTCACATGACAAAATACCAGCTTAATGCAGGCACCACTTTCTTCCAACCTTGTGACAATTTCTGTTCAAGAAATTTCTAGCATATTCCTTAGATAAGGTATGGGATCGTTAATTGTTACCGTACCAGGAAATCTCCAAGTAAAGCAGCTATTCCTTCCATGAAGGTTAAGAAGAATATCCCCAAAAAATGTACAACTAAATTTCAAAGAAATGTGTTAATTTATTAATCATTTTGGGAGGCATGAGAATTTTATATCATTGAAAAAAGACAAACCACTATAGTCGCGTGAAGAATACCTTTTCACTCTTACGCGTCTTGTGCGTCGAGGTTCAAGTTCACACGCAACGCACGCGGCACTCGTGAGCTCGCGTGATATTTGACAGGTCTGTTGCTGCGTGATTTGATGATCGATTTGATTGGTTTGTTGTTCACGCATGGTGCAATTTGGTCCCACCAAGAATGAAAAGGTGTTTTTTTCAAGACTTTGATTCAGTTAGTTTTATTTTGTAAACATACGGTTTGTTCAGTCAAATAATGAAATTTACTAAAAACAAAGAGGATATGAATACCTTTAATGAAGGCCTTAAATTTGGTGTATTCTAGTAATTTCTACACTAAGCTTACATCTAAGATGTGTAAATGTGTAAAAAAAATCTGTATCATTGGAAAAACTAAAAACTGCCTTACCCTATTAAAATACAATGTCTTCTCTGCTGTAACTTGTACAAAATATAGATTATTGACCTTGTAGAAAGGGTTCATTATTTTTGTTTATTTGGCTGGTCCCAATTGTTTTGTATAATGTTTATAAAGTATGTTATTTTTGGTAAAGGTACTTTGTTTTGGATTTGAGTTATATTATGCTTATTTTGGGAACTCTTTGAATGAGTATTTTTGGAAATTGGGAATGAATGGCAATTACACAAATCCATCATGATTAAACATGTTAGTTATGAAGTTAAATCAGAATGAAATTATAGGTAGAAAAACAGAATGAAATTATGGATACTCAGAATGGTTTTGAATTGTCATTCAGATGGATTGAGGAAACGTGGTTTCAACTTTAAGTCTTATCAGAAATGATTAGTATCGTTGATATGAAAATAATCGTAGAGATAAATCATAGCCCATTTAATCATATTTTGAGAACTTCAGTTTGTTTGAGGCATGGTTGACATTACATACTCAATTGAACATGTTTTTATATTTCGGGTACCCATACTGAAGTGAGTCTTCTTCTATTGTTTACTTCAAGGAGCTTGGTCCTATTTGTCAAAATATAGTTTTCAATGTTGTATGAAAGATGACCACTTAATAGACCATATCGATAATTGACCTACTCCCGCCGTTGATGGGGTAAATCCACAGAATCGGACGGGGAACGGAACTCAGAGCGAGAGCAAGTAGTGTGTTTATCATACTTGGCCTCGTTCTGAGTTCCGATTTCCCGTCCGGTTCTGTGGATTTACCCATCAACGGCGGGATTATGTGATTAATTCAATTATCGATATGTTCTATAGGTTTAAGTTTCAATTTCGACCGTTACAGGAAGACTGGTTGGTACCACGAAAGCACTTTGACAAGAAGTAAAAATAGACAAAAAAGAAAAGGTAGTGCAGAAGTCTTAAAATACTAAAATATGGTTATTTAGTTTGTACTATGTATGAGTCAGTTTGATTTGAAGTTTGAATGCCATATTTCACCCATATCATGCTATATATTTAATCAGATAATGTTTAGATTTTCTGTTGATATTTATTGTGAGGTCAAAGGTCAACTGCTACTATTTTTATGTGTGCTGTAAATTGTAAGTTTTGATTTTGTCTTTGTAAGAATTGTATTTGTATGTATAAAAGTATTATATATAGGTATAGGTATACTTTGTCAAAAGTTATACATTTATTACATGTAATGTAGATTTGGATCATGTTTTACAAACATTTTGAAATGTTTTGAAGCGAACTAACTAGATATTTTTTTTTTGAAATGGGGTATCATACTTTTGGTAACAAATGTTGCTGAGATGAAAAGTGCAAATACTAATATTAAGTATTAATTGGGTCAATTTGATCCCAAAAATATACTGGAAACAAGATTTTACATTGTGAGAAAAAAAAAACTAGACTTCCCGATATTTTAAGAATATATCCATTATGCGAATTATGATTTAATTGATAAAGTTTTCTTTTAGAATGATTTGAGTTGTTTCCCCTAATTCCAAGCCCATTATACCAGTAGACTGGCGCCCAACATAAAAGATATCAAGGTAAATTCCTTTTGCATTTTTATACATGGAATCATTTAATCATTTCGACACAAGTGCTAGATAAATGAAAATATCACTAGATAAAAAGGGACGCATACAGCACCCAACAACTATAGCTGTTTTGATGTTATGAGTAACCAATAAAGTGTTCCCTTGGTATTGAAATATTGATCTTACAATAATTTTATGATATCTGTAAATGGCAAATCCTGTACAATTAAATTATTTGGTACTCAGCTTGTACAAAGATCACCCGCTGGAAATTAGAACCAATTGCAAAACGTTGATGCAGGTAGTCATGCCTTCGTATTAGATTCTGACCAATTTTATTTTGTTTTGTGGCCATGTGGTTGGACGGTCATTGTCCTTGTGTTTGTCCCATGTATCCATCTATCTTTCTCAAATTAACCGTCACGACTCACAAACATTGCCATGACAAATCATTTCATTCTGGTTTGATCGGAATTTGAAAACGGCCGTCCTGAAGCGATGCTGATTGTTTTCCAAGACATCGGTTTCATGATGTATGTTGTCTGGGTGATGACAATCTGTGACTGATGACAAATGTCTAGATTAGGAATACAAATTGATTTACCTCAAGTTGGGTTACCTCCACAAATGTCAAACTTTGTACCATTAAAATATTAATTTCAGATCGATACTAATGCCCTAATGAGCCAAATTTATATGACTTTTTTTGCTTTTCATTAACTTCAGTGGGTGATACTACTCTAAACAAATGTCAAAAGTTGTACCATTAAAATATAAATGTCAAAGAAATAGAAATCTGTACAGATACCAATGCCCTAATTAGCCAATTTTTGTGTGACTTTTTTTGCTCTTCATAAACAGTTTGCACAAATTTTTTAGAAATTATTTTTTGCAAAAGAAAAGGGACCCACCAGGCTAGATGACTGGTTTTGCTTTCTATGTTGGCAGTATTCTCCCCCTCAAGACAATTGAGTAGTGATCACCGAGTATGCCCTATCCCTTGTCTATGATGTATTCAGACTTATCAAAACAACTATGTCATTCGGCGGCCAACTTGAATTTGTGGTTACCGGTTACCATAAATTCAGAGATGGAGGATTTTTGTCTCTAATTTCAACATTTATTTGTTTTTTGCACAGTGGTAAGTTTGTATGGGCATGCTGTTCCTGTAACAAAGCGCTCTTTCGAGGTTGGGTCCATATGGACCCCCCCCCCCCCCTTGACCACTAACGGGCATGTGGAGGACCTTGACCATTTAAGTGTTCGAATATCACATTTTGACATGTTTCTCTATTATTATGAGTTTTTCCCCATAAATATAGCTCATATCCGATTATACAGGATTGAATTTTATCCAGTATAAAGCTGTATCAAAGCAACTATATCGACCAACTTGAATTTATGGTTACCGGTAGCCATAAATTCAGAGATGGAGGATTTTTGTCTCTAATTTCTATATTTCTTTTTTTTT
>JXSR01S001412.1:794-11892 GCA_000969725.1 Ophiothrix spiculata
TTTTTTTTTTTTTTATTCCTTTAAGGATACAGGGAATCGATTTTACGTTTCCAATGTCCAATTTTTTTCATTTCATTGATGACTAGGCAAGTATGTTTGCAATACTATGAAAAATACAAAATAAGGAAAATAACGTGTTTTTAACCAAAGTTTGGACTCTCAATCCTGATATCAATTTCGAAATGTTTAGTTGTGGTTAGCAACAGCGACCAAAGGAAATGACTGACACCCGATAAATATAGGGGATGGATAAATGGCGAGTAATTAGATGGGCGAGTTACGGTGAGTTATGGACAAGAGCGAAAGGCGAGTTATAAACAAGGGCGAAAGGCGAGTTATGAATAAGGACAAGAGGTGACTTATGAATAAAGGCAAAAGGCGAGTTATAAAAAAGGGCGAAAGGCGAGTTATGACTTGACAAAAGAGGATTTCTAAAAAAAAGGCAAGAGGCGAGTTATGGACAAGTCAAATGTCAAATACATCAGAGCTCACAGGAACCTTACATGCATTGTAAATTTTGAACAACATGCTCAATTCCATAATTTAACTTAGTAGTTTAACCTACCAAAATTTCATCGAAATCGGTTTATTCGAAATGTTTAAAATTATGAGGTTTCGGCAAAAAGGCGTTAACCTTTTCGAGGTAGTCTTTTGACACCATTTTTAACCTTGATCATGGACGTGAAATCCTTAGTAAAGGTTGATGTATAAACTAGAGACTCTATTCCATATGCACAACAAAAATTGTGACGATCGAATAAATGTAAGTAGGCAAAAACATGTAGTAAACTTGACGTTCAGCCAAGCGAGACATAATTTGGTCTCGTACCCTTAAGACCGTTTACAGTAGAAATTCATTTCACGTTTTTGAATCCGAATAAAGATATCGTAAATCTTACGTTCATAAGTGTAAATGTTCTTATTGTGTAGTTCGGGAATACTTCCTCTTGCGAAAGCGAAACAGAGATGCTGCCATGCTTGTCAATCTTGGTCGGCCAGTATTGTTCGCACTTGAGCTGCAAACAGGAACAAGCAAACAAACATTATTAAACAAAATTAAAGAATAACAAAATAATAGCCTGCGTTCGTGTATATGTTATACGGTCGTTATTAATTGAAAATATTATGTTGACAAAGAATAAAATTATCTACAATCACGATATTTTTATTGTGCAATATCAAAACAAATTGTAAGAATGATAAGCATTTATATCGAGTGATTAAAACAAATTATTTTAATATTATTTGGTTGTAATAAAAAAACTACCTTGTTTTTCTCGATTAAATTTGTGAGCATGACAATTTTTGTAATCTTCTTTTCCCAAATCATGCGCCAAAAGTGTGGTATTGATGCTTCGTTGGGACCTGTAAGGAAAACAATATAATATTATATGCCACGTGGTAATGAATCTAACAGTATGGAACTTCTCAGAGGCGATATTTTCTATAGGGTCGTTGGTTCAGGACACAGGATAGATAAACAATTTTAAAATGGATTGAACGTGTCGGCCTACTTGAACTTGTCTTTATCTTACTTTAACCGAATAAATCTTTGAAAACTATATCCTCTTGCATTTTTAGTAAATTTTCAAATCCAAAATACTATTATTTTCTGTATCTCATGGTCAAGGCCACGGGGAATAAGATAAGAGTGCATCAATAAAGTTTTTTCTTACCTTGTGACGCAATGAACTGGTTTTCATGTTTGTACCCCTGGAATATTAAAAAAATTGAAAAATAGTAATAGGCCTACTTCTTCATTTCCTTTTTGGTGAATGAATGTCTTGATAAGTCTCAAAGACTACACTGGGAATTATATTGAAAATTCAATTATTTTCATACCTACTTACTGTGACGGATTCAAGAGTCAGCAATTTCAGCAGCTACTGACCAGGAACCCCTTAAAATATTATCTTAACCCCCCCCCCTCAAAAAAAACCCTGAGCAGGACGGGTACATTTCGCTAGTCCGACAATGCGCTAGTCCAACAATGCGCAAGTCCGACACTGCGCTAGTCTGAAAATGAAATACACGGCGCTAGTCCGAATCTGAAAAACACTGTACTAGTCCGACATTTATGTTGGACTAGCGCAGTGTATTTCATTTTCGGACTAGCGCAGTGTCGGACTAGTTTGAAATATACACAATACATTTTTGTCGGACTAGCGCATTGGTTTTCAGATTCGGACTAGCGCAGTGTTTTTCAAATTCGGACTAGCGCAGTGTATGTCATTCTCGGACTAGCGCAGTGTATTTTCATGTAAAAATTCGGACTAGCGCAGTGTCGGACTAGCGCAGTGGTTTTCATTTTCGGACTGACGCATTGCATTTTCGGACTAGCGCAGTGGTTTTCATTTTCGGACTAGCGCACCTCTAAGGTATAGGAAAATTGTGTAGTCGGACTACCGCAGTGTCGGACTAGCGCATTGTCGGACTACCGGGTGCACCCTGAGCAGGACACTGGGCCCCACACAACTTGTTTCCCCTAAGAATTCGATGAACTCTTCCCGCCCCCCCCCCTATTGTGGTGGTAAAGGAAACATCTGGAAGGCAACACATATTTAGAGCAAAAATGGTTTAAATTCGCGAAAAATACCCTAGTTTGACTAAAAAATAATATCTTGAATTTCGCGCGAAGCGCTCAAATTTAAATTACATTTTGATTAACATTTAGATTATCAAAAAATGAAATGTAAAAACCATTTTACATTTAAATTACCAAAAACACGTTGACATTGAGTGTAAATTTTGTGTCAGTAACTGAAAGTGACTTGACCCCCCCCCCCTGAAAATCATGATTCCCCCCCCCCCCCTCTCCTAAGCTACTGTCAGGGCCGTTTTCGGTAAAATCCGCCGATGCCTACTAATGCTGATACTCACATCAATGTAACTTGCATTGATATAATCAGAATTGGGGTCGTTGTCTTGAATACTGAGAAGCACACGGGAATGGTCATCTGTAAACAAGTACAGAAAATATATTAAAATCAAAATTAACTTTACTCATGGGCAATGCAGACAAGAAATTAGTGACTATTGTTTGAAACAATTTATTTTTTCAGATTTTTGAAGAAAGAAATATCCCATTCGACCCATTTTGACAATAATATTAAAAATCAAAGAATGAAAATAATAGAAATATCCAAGACGTGATACATATACTAGTATTAGGTTTAAAGATTTTGGAACTTCAACAATTTCAGAAAAGCTATTATATGTAGAAGGTTTTGCACCCTAACCACACAGTTTCATAAACGTTTAGTCAAAACCATACATTTTTGACATTATAATGATCTGAATGTACACAGCTGCTTCTTGAATATTTTTTATACTTGACAAGGTTCACTATTTTAAAAATTGATTTATTTGTGTATTTGTTTTTTAATATATTTTTCATTGGTGACTTTTATTTTGCTTTTTTATTACATACATTTGATTTGTTTGTTTATATAAATATCATCTTACATGTAGCAATGTTTGCATATCTGTTCTTGACCCGGTTTTCTTCACGTTTGGCAGCATCGTAGGAATGAAGTAACTCTTGTGGTAGGAGCTGAGGAAACAAACAAATATTGTACCAGATGTCCCAAAAATGAGTGCATGTGGAAAAATGACCTTGTGCAAAAACTATAGTAGAAAACAAAACTTTGCACAAACTTAACATTTTGCTATCACGTCATTATTAGTTTTTGAGTAATCGATTAAGGTAGATCTATCTTTCTATCTATGTCGACCGCGGTCGGAAGCAATGATGAATTTTCTCCACTGCTGTCTGTTTAGCATGAGTTTGAGAAGTTCTTTTTGATCAATGCCAGCATCCTGTGTAAGAAGTACTGGGTAGGTCAGCCTTGGTCTTCCCTGTGCGCGTGTCCCTTGGGTGGGCGTCCAGAACACTAGTTCAGACACTGGTTCCTCAAGCCGTCTAGCACAGTGAGCAGCAAATTTTAGGCGGCGACCTCTCACTATTTCTGATAGTTTTGGTAAATCACCGTATATTACCTCCCTGGTAGGATGATCTCTCCAGTTGAGGTTTTGAACCATCATTAATAGTCTGGTGTAGCACCCATCTAACCTGGCTTCAAGTCTTTCTGTCAGTGTCCACCCTTCTGAGCCATACAACAGAATACTTTCTACGGCTGCACGGAAGAAGCTGATCTTTAACAAGTCTGGTAGATTGGATTTCCAGAGAAGGCGCATTTTGTTACAAGCTTTCCATGCGAGGGCTTTTCGTACATGAAAATCCTTTTCCGACTCATCTACCCAAGAGCCCAGGTATTGAAAGTCTTGGACCTGGTCTAGTTGACTTCCCTCTATTGTGGACAGTGCAACATCAGTCTTGATGTTATATGCCATGAATTTGGTTTTTGAAGCATTCATCATAAGACCAACTGTTGCAGCAGCATCCTCAACTCTGGTCAGCAGTTCTTGAGCTTGTTGTAATGTGTCGGATAGCAAGGCAATGTCATCTGCGAAATCTAGGTCGGTAATGACTTCTGCAGGGTGCCTTCGACTTCTTCGAGGTGTTACTGTAAAGCCCAGCATGTCCTTGTCTTCTCTGATTGCCATTCTCATCACATAATCTAGCATAATGATGAACAGGTAAGGTGCTAAAGTATCACCCTGTAGCACTCCTGCTAATATCTCGAAAGCCTCAGTTTCACCATCTGGTGATAACACAACTGCTTTTGTGCTGCTGTACATGGTATCGATGGCTTCGACGATGGTATTCGGAATCCCGTAAGCAGTGAGAATCTTGAGCATTTTACCTCTGTGCACTGAATCAAAGGCCTTCTTGAAGTCTATGAAGGTGATGACACATTCAAGATTCTTGTCCTTGATTCCTTCTATAAGTCTTCGTAAGGCAAGGATGTGGGAAGTAGTTGAGCGTTCAGCGCGAAACCCATTTTGGTTTGGTCTAAGCAGAGGTTCAATGTGAGGTCGAATGCGATTGAGTATCAAGCGGTTGAAGATCTTTGCTGCTATGGATGTTAAGCTGATGCCCCTATAATTGGATGCCTTGCTGAGATCACCTTTCTTAGGAATTGGTACTATTCCACTTAGGGACCATTCCTGTGGTTTTTCACCTCTAAGCAGCGTGCCATTGCAGATATCTAGTAGTATGTTGTTGAAACTACCAGATTTCCAAACCTCAGCAGGTACTTCATCAAGGCCAGAAGCTTTACCATTTGACAATTTTCTTAGTACAGCCTGAAGTTCTTCATCTGTGAAAGCTCCTGTTTCAATTGGCAAAGTATTCTCATTGATGGTTTGGATTTCCTCATCAGGGTTGGTTGCTGAAGGTGGGGATCCTAGTAGGGTGGAAAAGTAGTCTCTCCATTCCTTACAACGTTCCGATGAGGTGTTGCCTTTAAGTCTACCTGATCTGGTTGCTGTTCTGCAAGTTACATCATTGATCACTGCCTATGCCATCCCACTCTGCCTGCTTTGAGAAGCTGATCTAATGGTACTTATTTTCTCTTGGAGATATTTCTCTTCAACACTGTTGTAAGCTTTGTCGAGTTTCTGCTTTGCCTGATCAAACAGCTCTTTGTCACGTTCACTGTTTGATTCTGTAAACTGCTTGTGAGCATCAGCAAGGTTCTCTCTGGCTTTGCTTACACGTGCATCCTCCCACAATACTTTCTTACGTGGGGTCTTTCTCCAATTGGAAGCAGAAATTTTGTGTGCTTCAACAAAGAGTGGATACTTCTTATCAGCTGTGAGCTCCACCTCATCCTGAAGAGAGCAAAGGACATCAAACTGGTTATGCACTTCAACGGCATATGAATGCTGGAGATTTTTGTCAGCACTGAATTTCTTCCAGTCATATTTGGGTGTCCTCTTGGATTTCGTCTTTATGGCTCTCAAACTTAGTCTTAGTCTTGCGGTGACAACTCTGTGGTCAGAACCAACACTGATGAAAGAGCTGTAGGCATTGCAGTCGCATGCACTGTTCTTCCATTTCCTGTTTAAGGTAGATACCCATGTCAAAAACGCATTTATTCAAGAACCAACAAAATAATAAGCATATATGTTTTGTGATACTTTAATGTGCAATCTTTTTTCTAACTGATCGTGTAGAATCAGACTTTTTATTGGACTAAATTTTGTGCAAGTTTCAATGAATAATAATTCTCTTCCAGCATTTCTATATATTATGCAAATTAGGTATACCTGCATTCCATGTAATCCAGAATGAGTTTTTTTATATCATAACTACAGTGATTTGAGGCGTGCAATAGTTTGTACTATTTCAAGACATGAAACACACCTGTGAATTCGGTCAAATTTTGACTGACTCATTTCACTCGTGAAATAGAAAGTCCAAATATGACCTCATGATATATTTTGTACTATTGCACTCTCAGGCTTTAAATTTGTGTATAATGTTGAACGTGTCAGTTAGATTGTGGCGCGAAAGTTTTTAAAGAATAATGCAATAAAATTTTCTCACAGGTAACATTTATTCTTTAACTGTTTAAACTGCAAACTTGTGTAAATTTTGGGAAAAATCTGCATAATATGACCCTTAAACTTACACATCAAATTCTTCGTTGATAATCAGCAGGATCCGTATTCTGGACGTAAATGCCGATACTCTGGTCCTAGAGTAGATGACTTATTTTGACATACGGTCACGGTAGGTTCCCCTACTCTTATTTCAAACAACCGTAGCTTAGCCCGTGACGTTCTTTTACATCCGACAGTGTGGCAGGAACACTTCAGATGGGACCGACGGCTTTACGTGCTTTTCGAAGCACGAAGCAAGTACAGTAAAGTGTCTTGCTTAGGACATGGAATAAATAGATGAGAAGGAACCACAATGATCTCAATCGGTCATACAATTATCCACTTTGCTATTCATGTGAAGAAAAGGAAGGTTATCGATGAGCAATCAGATCGAATAGCTTGATCATATTCCATTTGCCGCTATTACTGGAATATTATCTAACAATATTTAAAAATTTATGCACGAACAAACATAACAACACTTGAATTGTCATGAGGACCTCTTTACTAACATGATAAACTACTGTGAACCTTACAGTACCTTTATTTGATGTTCAGCAGATTTTCAAATATCAAATTTATTGACTGGAGGACAAATTATATCTTGCCAATCAACGGCATATTATGTATTGTTCCGGTGATCCCCGGGGAATGATTGTTGTCGTCTTCGTTTGGTACGAAGTTATTCCTGTACATACGTATTTCTAATAAGTGCCCAATGTTGCCCAGTAGTAAAACAGAGCATCGAAGTTGGACACATCGTGCAATAACTTGGTTGGAAAAGCTCAGAGGGTACCGATGGTTTCCAAACAGTGGGTACCATTTTTGTAGCAAAGAAAGTACCGTGAATGGAAAATCTGCTACACACATTCGACCCATAATTAAATGAGCCATTAAATTGCTTCTTCAGACTCTTGACGAGCAATTGAAATTAAAAGAGCGGCGGATGGATTGATGCTTTGATTAGTATTGGTTGTGATTACTTCTCATCTATTTATTTCAAGCTTAGGGAAACAAGGAGTCGTGCCTGGACCGGGGCTCGACCCCACGACAGATGTAGTTCATGTGATTACGATTCAAACGCTCTAACCACTCGGCCGCGCTCCCCTCTACAAGACATGTTTAAATTACAATTTTGTTAGTAAAAGTTCAATCGACATTTACAAATAGCAAAATTTGAGATTAGTGGCCATTTTTGCCCACAATTGGACCTGAATTAATTCATGACGCCATAATTACGTAACAGAATATCTAATTTTTATGATTTTGGTATTAATTTAAAGAAGAGGCCCAACCCTATACTGTGGTATAATTTTTTTGCCTATCAATAAGTTCACATAGAGTTGAACGAGGGTTAAAAATGTTTGCTTACAATTTTGTTGAATTTTGAAAAAAAACCAACACATTTCTGATATAGGTATCTATCGTTGTTGATAAATTTCAATAAATGATAATACTGTGAATCTAAATGTTACAAACACCTAGTAGAGGTATGCAAAGGTTAAAATTAAAAAAGATTATGCAGGTGTGACTGTTCACGTAAATATTTGACGAATCTTGATGATTTGTAAGAGGGAGAGTAAAGGATTATGATTTTTAAATCAATTTCCATGATAACACTTACTCGAAAAATATTGAACGAGTTATTCCCGAAAACAAACCTGCGGAAACTTGCCGTAAAAGTGACTTTACAACCGTTGAATTGTTTTTACGGGATTTAACCGTCACAAATACATGTCTTCAACCGTTAATGTATTTCAGTCAACACCCCATCGGTTTGTACATATTGTTGGGTAGGGGTGTTGGCAGATGAGATGGTGTGTGTTAGGGTTGTAATTATTGCTTGTTTGTTTATTTGTCCGTATGTCTGGTATTTGTTTGCATATTGAATATTTTGTTAACTTGACTGTTCCATTTTTTTCATTTCTTACCGAGAAATCGTCTCGAAAGCTGAAGTCATCTCCCACTCTCTTGTTCCTCATGTACACAGCAAGGTCGCTTATTCTCACTGGACCTGGTGGGTCCCTCTGTGGTGGTTTCCTTTGTCCAGGCTTCTTGGATACTGGAGGTTTATCATAAGCTGCATTGTTGTAGGAATTACCACTGCCACTAGTACCTGAAGTAATATTAGTTTTAGATTAAATTAAAACCAAGTCAAATCTATTGGTCAAGCAGCAACAACCTTCATTAAATTGATTGAAGGATTCCGGACAGAAATAATGCAATAAGGGTTCATGTAAAATCGTTTCGGCTTGTTACTAGTTTGCTGTGTCAGTCGGGGGAAATGACCCATTCGGGGATCTTGACAATAAAAAAGATAGAAAAAAAGTGTATCGATAGAAAACAACAAAAGAAAAGAGAAAAAATAGGTTTACAAAAATTGTTGATAAACTTGCCGTGCGCTTGTGAAAACAAGGGGGGCCTTACGTCAAAACCTACGTCAAAGTTGTTGGTGTACTTTTTTACTTTTTAGTCGTATGTCATTCGGGGGAAACTGATAGTTGTGCCCCCACCACTCAAAAAATCCTGGGCACGCCACTGCTTGTTACTGGAAATGAACGTCTGAAAACATCATTCCAACCCACACTATTTAAAGAAGCGGGCGTAAATAGCAATACAATAAAAAAGTTAAATATAAACAACAACAACAATAATTACTTGGTTTCATTTGTTTCTCTGACATGTTTACTGCTTCTGAAAAGCCATCTTTTGCACGTCGTCGCTGTCTGTAAATACGAGAAAAATAACATGGGTTTTATGTCTATTAATAACAAAGTCAGTTTTTACTCCAGTTCTCAATTATTTTTGTTAGAACTAGGATACGCAGTTAAGTTATCACAAAATACAAGACGCCATTCTGATAAATGTTGATAATATGGCCTGCTTGTTTTGTTTTCATTCTAATCTGTATAATTTGATTATTGTAATTTGTGGTGTGCTAAAATCAAATAACTGAAATTATATATTCGTTTTGAAGCGGCAATGATTTAATTCATCTCATTGTTTATTAATTAAATTAGATTACGATCAGACACATTAAATACGATTGGTTTAATCAACAATGAGATTAATTAAATCATCATTGTTTCAAAACAAATATATTATTTCAGTTATTTGATTAATAATTCTATTTCATCATGAACAACGATAAGTTAGCAAACAGACCCTCTTTCTAATTGTTGTTTTCAAGGCTAGGTTGTAACCATTTTTGAAGGACACTGCACACCATGACTTAGAAAGACCAGTAAATAACGAGATTATTATATACCTTACGTAGACAAAAGCGATGATTGAGGCAATAAGTGCTACTGCTATTGGTACAATATATGCTGCTGGATTGGTTGTATTGTCAGGACCTTTAAAACAAAGCAAACGCAGAAAAATACGAAGTATATTTGTTTGTTTAATTAGTTAATGTTTGTTTCTTTGTTTTGTAATGTCTATATGTTTGCCAAAAAGCCGAAAACTAATCATGCCCTGACCCTAACCCCAAACATACCCTTAACCTAGCCACTACCCTAACTCTTAACGCTAAACCTAAAATTTTGGATAGGACCTAAAGTATAGTTGTCCCCTAAATCTGTATAATAAATAGGTATCATAATAATATTTATAAGGTATATATGTGAAAAGTATGTATTCCTATCAAGACAATAATAATTGCGCACCATCTTTTTTTTAGGTCATTGTTTAAAATCAGAGGTGTTTGTTTGGTGCTGTTGTAATTTTCTGAGGGAGCGTAGCTCCTGAAGAAAAGTACTGAGGTACAAAAAACTGGATGCAACTTCGACGTGTTTGTTTAGTCATAACGTTGTTATGCATCTTTTAAAGATAAACACTTGAAAACCTAAACTGGTCAGTGAGACTAACTTTAAGCTAGTCCAGATGGTACGCATCTAGACTAGCTTTAAGTTAGTCAGTATTGATGGACTAACAAGGATGACTAACTTAGCCTAGTCCAGCATGCTAGACTAGTCTCATTTTACTTGCTTGACGAGTTTAAAGTTAGTCTGTTGACCAGCTTGACGTTTGTCCAGCAAGCTGGACTAGTTTAGGCTAGTCGCTTGACTAGTTATTGACTAGTTTTAAGTTAGTCCAGATGGTACACATCTTGACTAACATAACATTGGTCCAGCTGGATGGACTAATGTAACACTAGTCCAGCTGCCGTGACTAGCTTACTCAAACTAGCCGATCTCAAATACGTAAACTCAAGCTAGTCCAGCAAACTAGACAACCTAGTATAATATATAATCCGTCAATAATGTAGGTGACATTTATGAGGTCAAACGACGGCACGGTGTTTCACATGTCTGTGCTGTCCATTTTGTTGTCCTCAAAGACTCCGCCTGACCAGGCTCAGTCCGACTACACTGAAAACGTTAATTAGTCCAAAAACATGTCTTATTTGACTAATTAAAATTAGTCCTGCAGAGTGAATTTTTCATGATTCATGAAAAAATGCTGTAAATGTTTTTAAAATGTTGAAAAACAATCTTTGGTGTTTAAAAAAATAGTTTACGTCTCTAAATATTCAATTTGTAATCAGTTAATTATTAGTTTTTTGATAAATGATAAATCGCAGGAC